>JASAOP010002802.1:0-108798 GCA_030849055.1 Crithidia thermophila
AGTGTCTCATGTTTTATGCTCGGCTGATGGGGAGAAAACCGAAACAAGAATGTTTTATAAACTGCGTTGCAACAATTAAGATTTCGAAAACACTGTGCATGCACAGCAGTTGTTTTTTTTTTTTATTATTATTATTATTTTAAAACAGTATTATGTACATCTTAATGAAAAACCAGGAACAAAGAATATTTAGAAAAAGCATCTTGGAAAACCAATAATAATAATAATAATAATAATCTAAAGCACAAAATGAAATGAAGAAGAAGACAAGACGCGCTGCTGTGAAACAATAGAAACTCATCACAAGAGTTCTGGTCTTCTCAGTCAGCCTCTTCCTCTTCTAGAAAGCCCCTCGGTAGCTGACGGAGTCTAAGCCTTGCAGCTGGTTCTTCAGCCCGTGCGGGTTCGCCCAGGCACTGTTGCCAAAGGAGATGTCCTCGTCCTCGACTAACTTCTTCATCTCCTCCTGCTTCCGGTAGTAGTGCTGCATGAGCTCCGCCTGCGCCTTTGTATCCACGGCCGGCTCTCGAGGCGGCGCCGCTGCCCCATCCGCGGCCAGCTTCACCGTCAGCTTCGTCTTTTCGTTCTTGCCAACGTACTTGACGAAGTCGGCGTCGCGGGCGAGCGGCTTGGCGCTCCACCACAGCACCGCCGGGCCGGATAAAATGTTCTCGTTGGTTGCGCCATCGTCGATCAAGCTGAGCAGACGGTGCGCCTTCGACTTGTCGGCATCGGAGGCGGCATCGTCGTCCAACACGGCGGCCAGACGCTGGCAAGCGTCGTTGCCGCTGCACTCCGCCGGAAAGAGAATCATCGCGCCACCCTTGAAGGCCTCCACCAGCGCGTCCAGCTCAGCCTGCGTGCACAGCTGCCGCTTCTCCGTCCGCTCCAGCGACAAGTAGCGCTCCGTGTCGCCGATCGGTCCGCTGAGGTAGTGCTGCTGTGCCTCCTCGACCATGTTGTCCTTGAGCATCTGTCGCGCCGCCGCCATCATCCACGTGAGCCGCACGCGTGTGTTTTGCATGCGCTGCACGGCATCAGTGGCCTCGCCGATGTTCGTGGCAGCCGGAAACGAGGCGATGAAGGCGTCGTAATCTTTGCTGTACTCCTCCTTCGGGAGCCGCTTGCACTCGAGAAGCACCATTTCAATGCAAATTTAAATTTTGAGTTTGGGTACCTCTAAAGATGCGTTGGACAGTTCGCTTGAAATGTGAGGAAACAATTAACCTATACGTCAGTAAAGGCTAAAGTGTGAGAAGATTTGTAACTTTTGGACCTGCGTCAGAAAGGAATAAGAAAACAAGAGAAAGTAAAAAAAGAGAGATGTCATACACGCAGCAAAGCGGCGATGCGCCTTCTAGAAGTCATTTCAGCAACATGGTACTCTTTCCTTTCTTAATAAGACATTCACTTCAAATCGTTTCCTTGACTGCACTTTCAAACACTTCTACTGGACAAAGTATCCGATGACATTCCGTCGTGCGATGCAATACAACTTAGCTGTTATTTGTTGGTTTGTGTGACGAAACTTTCCAAACAAAGGCGAAAGGGATTTTGAAAAGGCAGCAAGACGTTACGAGTCATGCGAACCAACAAAACAAAACAAACAGAAAAAGCGGACAGCTGTCATTTAGCAACTGTTGATTTTTTTTTAGCTTTGCCAACTCAAACCCAATACACACTCTTGAAAGAAGATCGAACAAACGACAGCCTACACTAAAACTACACTGAGGCGCCAACCGTTTTCCTTTCTGACCTTCCCACCGTCAGCCCAAAGAAAAGAGGACTTTTTTTTTTTTAAACCACACTTCAGCACAAGCAAGCGAGAACAAACCGCCTCAGTGGTTAGCGATAGCGCTGACCCACCGTTCCTGCTGCGCGTAGTCGAGGTGCACGTTCACGTCTCGCCACAGGTTGCTCTTCTCCATCAGCTCCGCCACCATGTGCGCCTGCAGCCCCACCTCAATCAGCATGTTCGGCGTCTCGCGCAGCTGGGCTGGACGCATGTGCCGCGGCCTCAGCAGTGTCGCACCGTGGACGCACAGTTCCTTAAAGTAGAGGTACTGCCGCGACTCGCGATAGTCATCGCCGACGAGCGCCGTCTTCGACTCCCAGTGTGTGATGGTGCGTGGCAGGTCGATGTACTGGTTCGGCAGCACGTACGGCGGGTTGGAGACGATGACATCGAAGGTGTGCACGTACTCCGCTTTAATTGTGCCCAGCGGCCGCGGATTGTCCAACTCCTCTTTTCCTCTCTGCGCACCATCTACACCATTCGTCTCCTCGCCAGCTTCGCCCGCGCTGCTGGTAACTTCTTTCTTCGCCTTCCCTCCGACAGGCGCTTCCAGAAAGTAGTCGAACATGTCGCTCTCGATAGCCCGGTATCGCGAGTCAGGAATGCCGTTGCGACGCGCGTTCTCCTGCGACACGGTCACCGCCTGCGGCAGAATGTCAAGCGCCGTCACCACCGCACTGGGCAGATGTTTTGCCAACGCTACTCCGATGCAGCCCGTTCCGCAGCACACATCCAGAATATTCAGACGCGGCTCTTGCAGAGTATCGCCGTCGTCCTCCGCAGTCGCACCACCGGTCTTGCTATTGTTCTTGCTGTGATTCTGGATGCGGCCGAGGTGGTTGTAGACCAGCCAGTGCGTCCACATCTCCGTCTCGGGACGCGGGCACAGCAGGGGCTCCTCGCAGTGGATGTCGCACCCAAAGAACGGCTGGCTGCCGACGATGTAGGACAGCGGCTTGTGCAGGTCCACCCGCTCCAGTAGCGCCTTCTTGACCTCGCGCCGCGCATCGTCGGGCGAGAAGTTGCTTTCCTTCGCCGTCGCCGCCACCCACTCCTCGACCCACTGAATCTCCAGCGCTGCCTGGTAGACCATCGCCGGGTCCATGACCGTCACGCCCTCATCCTTGTAGAACTTGTCGTAGATCATCTTGGTGAACATTCGGCGCTCTGACGGGGACAGAAACTGAACGCCCTTGTTGGAGCGGCGGTACAGCTTGTCTAACTTGTCAGCGGGGACGTCCGTGGTGAAGTCCACCAGCGACGGCTCCTCGGCCGCGGCAGCACCACCATCAGCACCGTCGGCACCTCCACCATCTCCAACAATCCCGTTGGAGCCTGCGCCGTTTGCGTCGTCACCGTCTCTGCTCAAGTCAAATTCTGGCACCTGTGCGCTGACGTACTGCACGTGACGGCCCTTGGTGAAACCGCTATCCGACTGGTGTCGCGCGCTGACACGCAGGGCCGCGGCGTATCCGTTGGTGGAGAGGAAGGTAGCGACGGCGGATGTCGGGGAACGAGTGAGGCACGTGTGGGCCGCAGCGCAAGACGGAGGCTGCGTGCGGGTGCGCAGGCTTGTTGAGCAGCGGCGCAGGGAAGTGGTAAGGCTGCTCACGAGATTGGCGTCATCAAGACTCTGGGAGGCTTTGCTAGACCAACGCCGCACTTGTGGTGACAACGATAATTTCATTTCTTTTTTCTATTAAAATGATGCAAAGAAGGAAGTCTCGCTGCTGAGCGCGTGTGACACCGTCAATGTATGAATGAGCTTAAAGGCATTGGGATATCAAAACAAAAAAAAATTAGCAAAAAAAAGGACCAAGGAATAAGAAAGGCATGCAACGGAATTGAAAAGCACGTGGGAGCATCGACTTTAAAATTTCTAGACGAGAATGTCTTGAGAAGAAACAGCTACACAATAAAACTGCTTTTCGCGAAAGCCAATCGCCCCTTGCTCGTTACGTTTTTGTCTTCATCTTCAATAAAAGGAAAAGAAAACCGCTGAGTATGGTCCGTCCGCCTCTGCTTTCTTTCGAGGCATTGGAAACTCTAATTTCCTTTTTATTTCGCGCATAAACATTTTACCTCTCTTTCACACAAGCAGAAAAGATACGACCGATAAACAACAAAAAAAAAAAAAGAGAGAAGCTACAGAGGAAGAAGAGAAAAAAAAGAAAAAAATCTGTGTTAGGTGAACACAGCTCTAAAATGGGGGTGGGAGACGGTCCTTGAAGGAATCGTACAGCAGCACCGCAATGCCGATACAGGTGATGCAGACACCAAGCAACGCGTTCACCAAGCACATGGCCTGCTTCAGCCGGATAAAGCGATAGCGCGAGGCCGCGCCGTTGATCGCAATGTCCGACGACCGCACCGTCGTGCTGCCGCCAACCGTATCCCCATCGTCGTCACGAGCGTTTGGCGGGGACATGGCCGAATACGCTGCCGCCGCCGCCGCCGCCGACCCGAACGGCCCATTCGGTGAAAACACGCACCACCCGACCATTCCTGGCGCCACCATCACAATAAAGACGCTGAAGAGCGTGCCGATGATGTGGATGACGAAATCGATTCCCGACACCGTCGCCGCGATCAGCACCGTTGTAAAGACGAGAAAGGCCGCCTCGATGACGATGGCCAGCGTCGTGGTGAGGTCCGGCGAGCCGACGTCACGGTCCACGTCGACGGTATTCGGCGGGAACTCAGCAGCGAAGCCCATCCGATCCGATCCCTCGCTGTCCGCGTTGTTGGACGCGGAGAGAGACTGATACGCAGCCGGCTGCCCGCCAGCTCCGATGCCCGCAGCCATCGCCGCCGCCGCACCAGCGGGAGTAGACGAAGAAAAGGCCAGCGAGGTGGGGTTGTGCTGTGGGGAGCTGCTCGCAAAGACCTCGTAGCCGGGCGGTGACGGCTGGGCAGCACCCGCACCGGAAGGGGAGTGCAACAGCGGTGACGTCTCCCCGGGCTGCTCCACGTCCGCCGTCGCCACCTCGCCCAGGCCCTCCCTCTCGGCATCCGTCAGAACTGCCCCTGCAGCAACTGCGGCCTCCCGCATCAGCGCTGACTGCTCGCCCCACGTCAGGGCGATCATGGTGAGCCGATGCAGGCCACGTCGGGTGCAGATCGAGACGACGGGGAAGACACAGGCAAAGTGGGCAAAGAGACCCAGCCGCCCAATGTTCATGGGCAGGTCGTTCTCTGGGTAGTTGGAGACGATGTTGCCACCCACCTTCTTATCCGCCACCTCGTTACCGAACGTCAGGTAGCCAAAGACACCCGTCAGCGCGTAGCAGGCAATAATGATGGGGAAGGCGACCGCGATCGACTCCATCATGCGCCGCGGGCGCCGGTCCTGCAGCTCCTTGTAAAAGTACGGCACGTTGTAGTGGTAGCTGAACGCGAGGCCGAAGGTGGAGACGGTCTGCAGCATCTTCACAGACACCCGCATCCAGTGAATATTGCCGTACTTCTTCGGGTCGACGTGTGGGTAGTCGCTCACCTGCTGCGTGTGGAAGCGGTAGAGAATGAGCAGGACAATGTAGAAGATGGTGAGAAAGCCCAGCAGCGAGGACCACTTTAGCTCCTCCATGTTGCGTGCGCAACTCAGAATAAAGAAGACCACACCACCGGCGGCAAGCCAGAAGTACTTGGAGACGAAGATGCCGTCTGAGTGGGTGATGTACGACACCACAGGCGGCATTGAGTCGGCAATCACTTTGGAGTAAATGACTAGGGTGCCGTAGTTGCTGCAAAAGACGATGAACTCCATCAGCACGGTCACGACGCGACGGCAGCGGCGACTGCGCCACTCCTGCCGCGCGTAGTCGTCGCGCAGCCCCGCGTAGGCACTGGTGGGTGGAGAGCCAGCCTCGTCATCGGCGTCGTCCACGCCATTCGATGCGGAGTTACCACCGCGCGGCGGCTTGTCCTTGCCACCACCACCACCACGGCGGCGGCGCTTGCGATCACGGCCGCTCGCCTCCGCTGTTTCTCGCGAGGCGGACGCACTTTCCGCACCTTGCTCCTCACTATTCTCTTCGGTGGGAACAGCGTTGTTGGTGCTGCTCCGGATTCCCTCCTTTCCCTCCTTTTTGCGTCGCGACCGCTTCGACGAGCTGGTAGCTGCTGAAGCACCGGAGCTGCCGTCCGCCGGCGCCGTCAGCGATGAGTGCCGCTCCCTCCCCTTTTGGTAAAGATACTCCCCCCACAGCTGCGGTGGGTAGAGGGCAAAGGCTACTACCTCGGTGATGGAGTACCGCCCCGTGGCGTCGCAGCCGACAACGAGCAGGTACACACTAAAAGCGGCGAAAGAAGAGAGAAAGAGCAGCAGCCCGAGGCCCACAAAGATGGAGGAGTAGTACAGCGCCAGCGGAAGCGACAGCACGCCTGCCCCGATCACGCTGCAGAGGGTGTTGATGGTGGTGCCGACGACGGTGCCGGAGCGCGCCTCGGCGAAGGAGGGATTGGCAAAGGACAGCCCAGAGGCCACGCGGTGGCTGATGCGGCCCGCAAAGGACTGCCGCTGCGACGCGCGAATGTCCGGCACGCGCACGCCGCTGAAAGAAGCCGACCTCATCACTCTTACTTACCTCTATACCTTTTTTTTTTTTTTTGAGGTACAGCTAGTCAACAGGAAAAAATATATATTTGAAAGCAATTTAAAGACTGATGAAATTAAAAAGATACCTTTTCGATCGTTTTTGAAGTTTGTTTTGGTCTGCGTCTGATTTCTTTCCCTTTTTTTTTATTTTCTACGCTCAGCAACTCGGTATCGCGAATAAGATTACAATAAAAATAAGAACAAAAAACAGGATATATATGTTTTTTAAAAAAAGCAAATGTGTTTTAACGTTTTGATTTTCCAGTAACAAGAAACGTTTTTCTGTGTTTTTTTTTTCCTCTTCAGTGAATACACGATGCTTGAGATAAGATCGATTGTTCAGAAAAAAAAAAGCAGGGGGTGAAAGGCGAAAGAACGGGGGAGTGGCCACTTTCAGGTTTACAACAGCAGACGTTCGCACGCTAGTGCGACACGCAAATGTCAGAAAATAACAGCAAGGATTTCTGATGCAACTTTTGTTTCCACCAAATATGTAATGCGATTTGAGAAGAAAAGAGGTGGAGTGTAAGAAAAAGAGATTGTAGCTCGCATATTAAAAACCTTGTTGCTCTACCATCGAAAGCCTTTAGCTCAACTTTATTGGAACTATCCTGAAGAGGGCGAAACCATAAGTTCGTGGTTTCTTTTCCCTGTTGAAGATGTCGCAAGACGCAGACAATTCATATGGAATTGCAGTTGTTTTGAAGCAATAAAAAAGCACCGATAAACGCTTCCAGACAATAAATACAGGGAGGGGGATTATTCTTTTTTTCTCGTCACACAAACGGTTGAAAATGCACAATAAAGTATTGAAAAGAGAGAAAAGCGAATGGCGCTCACTAGCCGACAAAGCGCAAACGCAGTGTTTTGCAGACGTCTCCATCTCTTGTTCTATGAACCACGTTTGGGTACTGCAGGCGTAAAAGCGGAAAAGGAAAACAAAACGTCAACTCTGGTGTTGAAAAACACTCGTAATCCTATCTTTCACAACAAGCTTGTTTACACCCGTAAATCAATTCTATCAGCTCTCCATTTTAATCTATCCCGCTTTCTATCGCTCTATCATCGGCGAAGTTTGCGCTTCTGTGCGTCGCTGCTTGACGGCGCATCGTGGCGCACCTTTTTCGCCTTCAGTTTTTTCTGCTTGGTCTGGGAGTGCTCCGCTTCGTTGTCGTCTTCTTCCACTGCATCCTCTTCACGAGAACGCTTTCCGGACAGCTTGCCCTTCGCTTTGCTCGTGACGTACTTGGCCTCTAAGTTGTCCAGCATCGACGCGTACGACGACGCCTGTCGCTGGCGAATGGCTAGCTGCAACGCTCCGAGACCGCCGTCTCCGTCCTCGGCGCCGTCGGCATTCGTGGAGCCACCCGCCAACTCCTTCAGCGCCTCCTCCGCCTCCGCCCGCTCACGCCGCATTGACCTTTCCAGCTTCACAATGCTCTTCGTTGTGCTGGTCTCCTTGTACGCCTCCGTGGGCTCTAGCTTGCCCTCTGAGATGAGCCTCTCCACCAGGCGATGCAGACGCTGCACCTCCGAGTCCACTCCGTTGTCGAAGAGGAGGTACTCACGCACCAGCTTGCAGAAGTTGCCGTTGCACTTGCGATAGCCCTTGACGACGTCGGCCCTCTCCTCCTCGGAGCCGGCGTAGGTGGCAAAGAAGTCGCGCACCTGGTCCGCCAGCTCCGCCGAGCGCTGCTGCCGCGCGGCTTCGTCGGACATGGCAGACCCTGCCTCGCCAGCAGCGTCGCTCACGAACCCTGTCAAGTCGTAAACGGCTCGCCGCTCCGGGTCGGAGAGGATGGCGTACGCGTTGGAGATGGCCTTAAACTGCTCCACGCCGTCTGGGTTGCGGTCGGGGTGGTACTGCAGGGCCAGCCGGCGATAGGCCCGCGTGATCTCCTCCGTGCTGCTCTCCTTCGCCACGTTGAGAGCGGTGTACAGGTGAAACTTTGCAGAGCCCATTTTTTTTTTTTACACGTTTTGATAAACGACGGTAACTAGAAGTGATGTGTTTTGTTATTTTGTCAATGATTCGCTGTTTTGATAATGTGCTCATAAATAGTACAGCAAAGAGAGAAGCAAAGATGCAAAAAAAAAAAAATGAGACGTAGAACAGCTTGAAGTAACATCTTTTTTGACAGCTTCTCGCGATGTGCCTAAGAATGGCAGAGGAATGCAGAGATTTTCTTCTCTACAAAAGAAAGCCTTGCTTGTCATCAAAAAACTTCAAAATGATTACTCTAAACCTTCGTCGCAAAAAAAAAGTGCCCAAGCAAAACTCCCATACATACGTGCACACTGCTTTTGTTCCTACGTCGCATAGCGCTTGTTCCCATAGCATGACAGCAAGCTTCATTGCAACTTAAAGAAAAAGTAACTCGGAAAGAGTTACTGCTAGATAACAGCGCAGGGATACGACCTCCAAAATAGGGTTGCCAGAATGGATACTATTTAATACAGACACCGTTTAGTATTTTTTTTTTCGGATAGCTTTTTGTTTCGTAATATAGGTTAATTGTGTGGTTACCGTAAACGCTACTTTTCTCCCTTCCCTCCTTCTATTGCAGATTGAAATAAAAGTGTAAGATACGTTTCCAACGCAGCCAACTTTCGTTTCTAAAAGAGACAAAAAAAAAGGTGTTTTGTTGAAAAGATCTTGCGTTGAGCAACTCGAAAGAAAGAGAAGAAAGAAAATATCACCAGCTGTACAAAAAAGATGAAGACAAGAAAGGCACAGCCGCCGCGTCTGCACAGCCAAAAACACGTTGGCGGTATCTGAAAAAAAAAAAGAGTTCCACGGCAGCTGCTTTTCTTGACTCTACCTTAACTACGGTTTCGCTACTAGTTTTTTTTTTTTGGAAAATAATGCCGGTGAGACAATTGAAAGAGAAAACCGACAGCAGCTATTGAGCTTGCAAAGCACAATTTCAATTTGTTTGCTGTCGCCATCCCCCCAAAAAACCCACCGGTAGCTACCATCGCATTTTCCTTGCGCTTTGTGCCCCACACACTGCGAAGACACAATAAAGTAGCATGCCTACAAAAATACGTCGCGCTGCACTGTCAGCCCACCAACACGCTCTGGTTTTATTTCTTTGATTACTTTCCCCCCTACCGGTGTTTGCACACCCGATAAGGGATGAATCAAACATTCCCGAGGTGTTTACTTGGCGGCCTTCACGGCGTCGAGGAACTTCTTCGCCTCAGCGTCCGACCAGCCGGCGTTCTTGGCCTCCGCCTGCACGTAGGCCTCCAGCTTGTCGACGCCGTTCTTCTGCGCGTACGCCTTCGCCTGGGCAATGTTGGCATCGCGCGCTACCTTATCGACGTGCTCCGGGCCCTCGCCGCAGTACTCGCCGAGCTCGCGGGTCGTGTAGCGGGTGAGGCTCACGCGGGCCACCTGGCGCTCCAGCACCTTCTTCTGCTCCGCCGGCAGGCTCTTCGCGTAGGCCTCGATGTCGGACTTCCAGTTGGCACCAAAGTTGTGCTCAATGTTGCAGACCTTCAGTGGGGCGTTGCCACGGAACTGCACCTCGCCGGTCAGCAGCTTGTGCAGGGCGGCCATCTTGGGATCGCTAGAGGCGGCGGCGGCAGCAGCGGGGGCAGCCGCGAGACGGAGGAAGGAGCAACGCATCATTTTTTTTCTTTTGTTTTGTCTCGAAGAGGAAACGTAACGGAAACAAAAAAGGGGAGAGAGGTTCGAAGGACAAAAAATTGATGTCGCTAAGGTGAGAGAATGAGAGGGAAGCTCAAGATGAGTCGCTCCGCAGGGATCTGCACAATTCATTCAGCAAAAAAAAAAAGGAAAAAGAAACACACGCGAAGCATGAGGAAGAGGAGAGATGTTAGGAAAGTAAAATGAATTGAATGAAAAGGGAAAAAAACTAAGTGACGACTGCTCAGAGCAAACCGCAGTTATAAAGCATTTCGCACTGCATCAGCAACATTATTTCCAATAACACTACGCACACATGCAGTGTGTCAAAATCTACTTGAAAGCCTTTGTCAAAGACTATTGCAAAGCATGTGTTCTTAAAGGCGTCAAGATTAACAAAGAGGTTTTTTTTTAACTCAACGATTTTGAACAATTACGTAAAAGAATGCAACGTTTTCTTGTTCAACTCGTCGCACACAAAAACGCGTTGGCATCGCGCCCTCCGTTTTCTGATCAGTAATCGGTATCTTTTTTTTTTTCTTTGTTGAGTTTTTGTGTGTGAAGTGCAAGTCAAGTGGAAAGAAACCGCTTTGACTTTAGCATCCAAATTATTATAAAAAATGAAGACTAACTCACCAAAAAGTACCAACCACGATTAATAAAAAAAAGGGGTAATAACGACACTATCACCACCATCAACACCGCTCGCCGCCGCCTACTGACGCGGAGCGCTCTATTTACAGAAAACCTCGGAGAAAAACGTTGCCTTTTTTTGTTTTCAGTTGCACGTGTTTCAGACACCACGCGCATGCTGCGATTTCCTTTCACGGGCTGACGCACACAAAATGAAAAAACACTTTCGAAATCGGCAAGCACACAAAACCAGCAAAAAAAAAAAGAAAAAGAGCTACTACTTCTGCAATCACATTCCAACCACATAAAGAAGAAAAAAAGAAGGTGTAAGCTTAAATAATGATTCTGTAAACAAGTTTAAGTGAGCTAAGGGACGTCGCTGCGCAAACGGAGCAAGAAAAAAAAGCAAGCAAAAGGAAAAGTTAGAAAAAGATAACGCATCGTCTTTTTTTTTTCACCCTTTTCTTCACGTCTATTGTACTTACGCCCAGATGTCAATGTCCATCAGGTCATCACCGAGGTACTTCTCAATCACCTCCTTCGGATCGCAGGCCGCGCCGTGCGACATCACCTTCTCCACCAGCTCCCGCCCCGCCTCGCGGTTCAGCGGGTCGCGCTCGAACTTCTTCGACCAGATGCGGCGCGCCACACTCAGGCTGTACAGGTAGCCATAGTACCCAGCCGGGTAGCCCGACAGGTGCTCGAAGGAGAGCGTGCTCAGCACGCCAGACTCCGTAGGCTCGGCCACCGAGAGCGGCTTGGCAACCTGAATAAGCGCCTTGGCCATGTTGAAGCCGCCGCGGCCGTAGTCGCCGAGATCGCCGAGCGTCCGCTTGCCGACGTGGCCCTGATCTCCGTGGGGGAAGTAAACCGTCAAGGGCTGCGGCCCGTGGAGGGCCTGGTCCACCGCTGACAGCACCACCTGGTCCAGCATGTCGAGGTGCTTGAACATGTTCGCCGCGGCGTTGCGCTTCTGCACAATGTCGAACGAGATGGGCTCCCGCGTGTTGATGCGGTGCGCCCACAGCTTCAGGAACTCGTGCGAGGTGAGGAACTGCTCGAAGAGCTGCGAGAAGGTCTCGACGTAGTCGATGCTGGAGCGGGTGCCGGCGAGGTTCTGCACCTGCGTCTGGCCAAAGATGGTGTGCATGGCGTGACCAAATTCGTGGAATACGGTCGTCACCTCGTGCGGCTGCATCAGCGTGGCCTCGTCATCGTACGTGCCGTCCGGCCGCCGCTGCGCCGGCTTCAGCGCGCCGACGTTGGCTGTCAGCACCACAACCGGGTACTGCCGCTTTGGCAGCTTCAGCCCGACTGTGGCGAGGGCCTCGGCATGCGGCACGCAGCCCAGCTGCAGCGTCAGGTGACCCGCCTGGCAGTACTTCATCTCGTTCATGTACATGTCCAGCACAATGACGCCGAGGAACTGCTTCTTCTCGTCGTAGACGTGGTACTTCTTGGCGCTGTTGTTGAAGATCTCCTCCGGGTTAAAGGGGACCTCCTCCAGCTTTACGCCGAAGACCTCCGAGCACAGGCACTGGATGCCGCGGACGCAGTTCGCCACGGAGAAGTACTCCGTCGCCGTCTCCGGCTCGGCGTTGCGCCGCATCGAGACGGACACGCGCGCGCGGAACTCGTCCGTGATGTTCACGCGGTTGCGCACCTCGCCGACGTTCTTGCGAATGAGGTCCATCTCCGCCTCCGCCTGCGGGCGGTACTTGCTCGCGATGCTGCACAGGAAGTGCCACACGTTCTGCTGGTTCTCCAACATCGTCCCGCGCAGCTGCTGCTCGGCGAAGCTTTCGAAGCCTAGCGTCTGCGCTAGCTCGTAGCGGCACTGGAGAAGGTAGCGCAGCGTGCCAAACGGGTTCGCAGAGCCCTGCTCCGTCAGAAAGCGCATGGCAAGCTCCTCCTTCTCGATGTTCATCTCCGTCACCTTCGCACGCTGCGCGTCGGGCAGGTGAATACCGTTGTTCTCCATATCCCGCTTCAGCTGCACTACGTTGCGGATCGACTCCGACGTCAGCCCCTTCCGCCCCTCCGGCCCGTCCAGCTCCTTGATGACGTCGTACAGCTCCCGGCGCGAGTTCACCTCGCACATGTACTCGTAGCCCTTCTGGAACGCCAGCGAGGCGCCGCGCTTGTAGTTCTCGTCGGGGTGGATCTGGCGCACAAACTCGCACGGGTCCAGCAGGAGGCACAGGACGTTGCTGGTCGAGTCAATCAGGTCGTGCTTTGCCTGCGGCGTGGCAGCCTTCGGCACCGCCTTCAGCATCTTCTCGCACACCTCCACGGTGGCGTCCACGGTGCTGAGCAGGTTGTCGGGGCTCGCAAGGAAGTTGAGATTCGGGATATCCGGCGCAGTGCCGTAGGTCGGCTCGTTGGTTGTGGTTGCCGTTGCAGCTGGGGCCTTGCTCGTGCTAAGGAAGCGCAGGCCATGGGCGGCAGACGCGAGAGCAGCGACGGCGGTACCCGTACCCCGCACCGGGGACGCGCGCGGAGCTAAACGGCGGAGCATGAAGACTTTTTGCTTTTTTTGTTTGTTTACTAGCGTGCGTGCGTGTGTGTGTGTGTGTGTGTGTAACGGATGTTTCCTCCTTTTTCTTCAATTGTTAACAATTTTTAAAGAAAAACAAATAGGACAGTACGCAGTTCTGCAATCTTTCTTTGTAGCACAACCGAAATATTGTATTTTTGTGTTTCTTTTCCCCACAGCAGCTTTATTCTCGTTCATCAGTGTGCGTTGCAGCAGTGGGACCCCGACATCCCGTCAACGAAAAAAAGAAAAGGGGGTAAGGAGAAAAAAAAAAGAGTAAGTGAGCTTTCTTCCTCAAAAAGTGCTACTCGTGATTTGGAAACTTCTTACCGGTCAAACTTGCTGGAATAATTACACCTCAACACATAAGGTTTTCATCAGCTTGCGTTTGACAGCGCGGAACATCGGTGCACAGCGTCGCTTCAGCTCTCATTCGCCGAGAAAAAAACGACACTCTCAATACCTTCCATTGACAAAGAATTACAAACGTTAAAGTCGTCAAGTTGCAACGCTAAAGCGGCGTGAGACAGGAAATTAGATACGGCTTCAAGCACCACCACGTGACCGGTTCTAGTTTTTTTTGTTCAAATTGTTTTTTGAGGTGATAATGAAATAAGGTAAAGTGAAGTAAAATCCATCCCACATTTGAAATGGTAACGGTGGAAACGGGCATCCAAAATTCAATCAAAAACTCGACAGTCGTGTGTCGGCAAATGGGCAGTTGCGTGATTTCAATAATGTGTTAGTATGTGTGACTAAGAAAACAAACAGTACAGAAGAATAAAAACATTGCATCGCAGAAACAAAAATTGTCACTATCTAAACTGCTGAGTATTGGTACACTGTACCGGATTCATTGCAATTCTCGAGTGAGCAGCAAATCAACCAACTTCTGCCGCCGCCACCGCCGCTGACGACACACAAACGTCAGAAAAAAACAAACCAAGGAATACTCAAAAGAGTACAAACACACAGGCACATACCATCCCTACAAAACACGGCTTTAGAAAAAAAGAAAAAAAGAGCTATTTTTGTTGTTGTTACTCCTGTGAATAATTCGCGAGCACATCAAAAGAGAGGAACGAGTGATACAAGAGAAGTTGACAAGCACAGCATCTGCCACACACAAAAACAAAAGAGGCAACTCCGACTCTCTCTCTCTCTCTCTCTCTCTTTGTGTAGTGCTCTTTCCCCTTGCTTTCCCCTTCTCTGTCTTCTGCCACCTTACGCAAAAGGCACGTTCCACTTTGTGTGCGTGAAGGCCGTCGACAGCTGCGTGTGGGCCACGCCCTGCCACTTCTCATCCTTCAGGTCCTGCGGCGGCATCTCGTCACGCACCTTCACGTACCACCGCCGCGCGTTGACGCGGTCGCCTAGTTGGAAGTAGGCCTGCGCGAGACGGCAGGCGTACTCTAAGTTCTTCGGGTCGTTCTCCACCGCCTTCTTGTGCATCTGCACACTCATCTCCCGCAGCGCCTGCGTGTTCGGCAGTCCGTAGTACCACGCGTACAGCCTCGACGGGTCGTACCAGCGGAAGGAGCAGCGGGCACACAACGCGCCCAGCGTGTTCGGGATCTCCGCGTCACTCGGCAGCAGCTCCATCCCCTTCTTGCCCTTCTTCATAATGGCCTGGTAGTTCTCCACCAGACCCAGACCCGTCAGGCTCTTCATGTAGTAGAGCGCTTCGGACTCGCGGGTGGCACACATGACGTAGGTGCGGTAGCACGGGCCGTAGTCGGTGTTCTCGTTGATGCACTTCCGGCTCACGTCCACGCCGCGCTGCAGCAGGTCGAGTCGATCACACCAGTGCTCACGTGACACCTTGTTCTTCGTCTTGTCGTAGAGGAACGTCGTCTCGGCCAGCAGCGCCATCACCTCGGGGCTGTCCGGCTGCTGCGCGAAGAGGCGCTCGGCGTAGTCGTAGGCGCTCTCACCCAGCGCGAAGTCCAGCAGCTGGTCGCGAAACTCCTTGTAGGAGTAGAAGTCCTTCGCTTCTTGAGCAGCCTCGACGGGTGCCGCTGCCGCGTCCGCCTTGGCTGGCGCAGCGCTGTTGTTCACCGTGGTTGGTGATGCCACTGCGGGCGCCTGCTTGCTTCCAAAACCACCCATCGGTACTACTTTTTTTTTTTTGTTTCTGTTGCTTCACGAATGGAAAACAAATAGCAAAACCAGAAGGTGCGACTGGGAACTACTAGTATCTGTTTGGAGAGCAGCAGAGCTCTGTACAAGAATAGTTAAAAAGTGGAAGAAATAGCCAACCTTGACCAGTGTGGGTGCTCTGCGCTCCTCTCACTTCAATTGTTTTCTGCAAAAAAAAAGTTGAGAAGCCGTTTTTCATTGAGCAAAAAGAAGTGCGCGTGCATTTTTATAAACAGACAAAAACAGAGGGGAAAAAAGTCAGAATTGAACAGAAGCAGGAAGCAGAACGACTGAAGAAGCACATGAATCTGACAGATTCAAGTGGTGCAAAAGCCACGCTACAACACGTCTTGGGAAAAAAAAGCTATTGCTGATCTTGAGAGAGCCGTGCGTTTCAAACTACAGTGAAGTATCTCAACGATCATTAAAAAGGCAGAAAAAAGGGTTTTCTTTTTTAAAATAGTATCGAGCGTTAAAGAACGGTAAAGTTGCCGATCAAGATTAAATGAACTTTAATGTCGCTAAATTCAAATGTACAAGAATTTTTTTTAAATAATGTCTGGAGCTTTAAAGAAAGGGGGAGGCGAAAAAAAAATTGTGTTGTCACAGCTTTGCAACCGGCGGCGACACCTCGCCATGCAGCGGTGTCAAGAACGAGCTCCGCACCTGCGCCGCCGACATGCCCAGTCCAAACAAATACTTTAGCTTAAGCAGCGTTGTCTCCTGCGTCATATCCCCCGCGCCAATCGCACCCGCTTCCATCAGCTGCCGCCCCGCCTCGTACTCCGCCAGGTTGACGGCACCGTACCGGTTCTGCGTGCAGATCACCACCACCAAGTCACGCTTCTTCGCCTCCGCGAGCAGCCGCTTCATGAAACCGTGGCGCGTAGGGCCGTTGCCGCTGCCGTAGCAGCGCAGCACGATCGCCGGTGCCACCGTCTTCTCGATCGCGACGAGGAAGGACTCGTACGGCGCGCCGGGGCCAAGTTCGAGTGTCAGCACCTTCGTGCGCAGCTGCGCGCAGATGCGCAGACGCCCCGTCGGGTGGGGAAGAAGCAGCGGGCGGTGAATGGCGAGGGACCCGCCTTGCATGGACGCGATGGGCGGGAAATGTGGGGAGTCAAAAGGTCGCAGGTTGCTGCGATTCACCTTGATGGCGCGGTTGGCGCGGAAAAGCATCTCGTCAAAGAGGATGCACACCTCACACACTTGACTGCAGCTGGCGAAGAGGAGGGCTAAAATGATGTTGCGCTTCATGTCAGTGTAGATGCGGTCGCCGGGGATGAGGGATCCGGTGAAGATAATGGGCTTGCCCAAGTTTTCCAAAAGAAAACTCAGCGCGGTGGCGGTGGAGACCATGTTGTCGGACCCGCTCTCCACTACGAAGCCGCGGTACTGGTGGTAGTGCTTGCGAATGAGCTGCGCCAGCTGCATCCAGTCCTCCGGCTCGTGATCGGCGGAGAGCTTCAGATTATCCAGCTGCACGACGTCGAAGTTTGGCACGCCAGGCTTCCGTAGGTCTTCGTTGCGGTTCAAAATGTCGACAAAGAAATTTCGCCGGTCCACGTGGCTCTGCTGATCTTGCTCGAGTAGGTCTGACTGGTAGCTGCGCATGTTGATGAGCAGCACCTTGGCGCCGGTTGTATCTTCCTCCAAGGCAAGCTCATTGCCGAGGTTCCGCGGAGGTGTCCGTCCATCGTTGTAAATGTACAACATGTTGAGAAGATGCGACGACATGATTGACGAGAGAGTGGAAAGAAAAAAATCAGCTTTGGTTTTTTTTTTTTTTTTACTGACAGCTACGTCACAATTGAGTTTCTTGCAGTGAAACTCTTCGCTGTGTGTGGGATTTTCTACCCCCAAGCGCACAAAAATAGGAGAGATGAATGCAAGAGGAGAAGAAGAATGGAGAGTTGAAGGTGAAATGATGGTAGAAGGTGTTTTTTCCCGCAAATGGACAAAGTCGATTGTTCACGGGGCGTTTTAGCATACAGCATTAGAAGCACGTAGTCCAAAAAAAGAGACCAGCGCAGAAACCGAGCCTGTCAGTTTGGCGGGTGTTTGCCGTGGCTATGACAATCTGGGCGCAGATGCTGATAGTGCCCGACAAATGCGCTTGGATGTTTGCGATAAGCTGTTGTCCAGCGTCAGCAAGCTCACTCTTTAACGCAAGTTCTGCACACAGACAAAACAAAATACAATAAGCCTCTTTTTTTTTTGTTACGGTGAAATAATAAAGAAAAACAAGTTGTGAGGGTCGATTGAAACCGCTCGTCACAAGTCACTCATTACGTTCCCATGCACCACGCGTGGCGTCCATATCTTTTTCGACTTTCTCCAACAATACGCAATCCTGTCCAGCGGTACTAGGCCCGTGCCGAATCTGTTTGAATTTGCATAAAGTGGGTTTGCAGAAGAGATGCCGTCAGCGCGTACGCACCATGACGTGAAGGATAGAAGAGTTTGAACAACAAAGCAACAAGAGCGATCGAAACGCCGTTGCGCTGCCGCGTCGCACTCGATCTGTTTATTCCTCCTGGTCCTGGATGTTGAAGTACTTGAGCTGGTACGTCTCCTTGCCGGTGGCGAGGATGCGGATCCAGTCGCGCAGGTCCTTCTTCTTCAGGAACTTCTTCGTCAGGTACTTGAAGTACTTCTTGCGGTACGCCATCGTGGTGCTGATGGTCAGCACGTTGTCGTTCATGGAGAGGCGGACCTTCTCGGACAGCTTGCCCTTGCGGCCGTTCAGCTTCGTGTTATCCTGGAAGAACTGCTCGAAGCCGCTCAGCACATCCTCGCTGAAGATGCCATCGGCAGCCGGGATGCTGCAGTCGATCTTGAAGACCTTCTTGCCCTTCGCCAGCTGCTTCTGGCGGATGAAGCTGCGGGAGCCAACCTTAGCGCGAACGGCGACCATGTTTGCTAACCGGAGGGGTAAAACGGTGTACGGTGACTAGCAGTGAAAGATAACAACACAGGAAAGAGAAAGCATGTGTGCATTGGAAGTTAAATTTGAGAGAAACAGGGAATACGAATAAGAAAGGGGGAGGAGAATTTAAGTTAAAACAGCTTAATAGCTTGTATATGAGGAAGAGCATCAACATGACGACATTAAAATATCAAGTAAGTTTCGCTGCTGTAAATTCCGACTCTGCAAACACAACATTGACAAATGCCCGCGTTGCAAGAAACGCTGCTTTGGAAATAAAGTTTTTACCTATTTCCAACAAACGCACACTCCAATTTGATTTAAAAAAAAAAATGTATGCTTTTTGTGAGATGCACGCTCAACTGCTGTGCATAGATAAAAGAAACAAGACAAAGAGTACAAGAAACAGAATCCCACAAGCATTATTTTTCGCTGTAACAAGAGTCACGTTTATAGAGGTTTGCTTCGTGTATTCCTCTCGCTTTTCTCAAACAAAACTCGGTTCGTCGCCTCAAACACCAGAAGAGAGAAAACAAAAGAAAAGAGGTTGATCTTCGTGTGCAAGGCGCATTTTACTTCGCACCCTTCGTAGACGACTCACCCGCCGCAGCCTCGTTCGCGACTTCCTCCTGGGACGGCGCGTCGCTGCTGTCGTCCGCGCTGGCCGTCTCCCCGTTTTCGCCGACCACCCGCTGCTGCTGCTCGCGGCGGTGCTGCCGGGCCTCCTCCTTGCGCTCCGCCATCTCCTCCTTGCGATGCCGGCTCATCGAAATCTGCTTTGCTCGGAACTCCTTGAACTTCTGCCGCTTCACCGCGTCCTCTTCGGCGCGCTTTGCCAGAAACGCCTTGCGCTGCTCCTCCATCTCTGCCCGTCGCTGCTCCTCCTCCTCGTCGAGACGCTGCTGCTCCTCTGGGGCAATCCACGGGCCGTCATCGTCGTCGTTCGGGTCGATGCCGGCCTTCTCCAGCTCGCGGTTGCGGCGCTTCTCCATCTCGTGCTTGCGCAGGTCAAAGCGGCAGATGGACGTCACCGAGAAAAGACCGCCGCCACTGCCGCTCGCAGCTGCGGAGGTGGTGTGCACATCACGACGGGACGCGTACAGAGAAGTGCACGTGGCCGCGGTGCTGATTGCGGTAGTGCTGCTGCACGCACACGCTGAGGCCCGTGCCGCCTTCTGCGAAGAGACGCGCAGGAGAGCCCGATGCATTGTTGCCCAGTTTGCTCGTCTAGTGTGAGAGAAAAAAAAAGGGACAAAATTGAGTATTTGAACTCTGTTTGTATAGACAGCAGTTGCTAAAGTGATCTTAATGAATTGCTCTGGGAAGAGAGAGAGAAAAAAGAAAAATACGATGTGGAAACTGGGAAAAGGATCATTTGTGACTGAGTCGCCAGAACAGAAGTCTTTTATGGTATGCACATGAATCATGTTTGACCGCTTTGCTCTCTCACAACGCAAAACAAACCTCACCTCTTCGCGATTTCATGTGCGTCAGTGTCTCACGCTGCGCCAGAGAAAAATGCGTGTTTCCGATGCCTGCATCGTTGTAACGTTGCCTCAACAAGTGAACAGAAAAACGAAGCTTGCTTATGCTTTAATAATTTGAATGGGCTCCTGAATTTAAGTGAACAAAACACTTCTTAAATTGCGTTTTTTTTTTTTTTTACGGAGCCGCTTTAGCTGGTTAAATGTAGTGGACAGAAAACGCTTAATTTATGCGAGGTAAGACAAAACAATTTTTATTCGAGAAATTAGGTAATTAAGTAGACACCATCAACCTCACAACTAGACACACATTTATACGGGAACCTGCAGCGTATGAAGAGAGGGGAAAAAAATTCTCAATCTCTCTTACTTCTTGCCGCTCTTCTTTGCAAACTTCTTCACCTTTGAACTCACGCGAATGGTCTGCCGGTCAGCGCGCTCCTTCAGCTTCTGCTCCGCCTGCTTCGCACCCAGCGCGTAAGCGCTCGTGCGGAACGCGCCCTTGCCTCCAAACTGACCCGTGAACTTCTTCACCAGCAGCTGCAGCTCGCGCTGGAGAATGCGAATGGCCTTCTGCTTCTGCCGGTTCTCGCTATCCGCCGTGTCGTCGTACATGTCATCTGTTTCAATGTCCGCCTCCTTCGTCATGCGGTTCACCCAGCGATTGCCCGCCTGGCTCTTGCCGATCTCCTTCTGGAGCTTGTCAATCTGCAGGGCAATGCGGAGGTGGCTGTTCAGCTGATGCACCACAGTGGGCTGCACCGCAAACGTCTCGATCTCGCTCTCCTTGCGGCCGAGCGACTCCATCAGCTTGCGAAACGACATGTGCTCCTGCGCGTTGACCAGCAGCATGGACAGACCGGTGCCACCACAGCGCGCCGTACGCCCGCAGCGGTGGATGTACGCGTCGGTGGTGCGCGGCACCTGGTAGTGCACAACGTACTTGAGCCCGTCAATGTCCAGACCACGCGAGGCCACGTCGGTGGCGACGAGGACGCGGATGTCGCCCCGCTTGAACTTGTCGATGAACTTCAGGCGCTGCCGCTGCTGCATCGAGGCGTGCAGACCCACCACGGCAATCCCGAGCACCTCCAGCAGCTTCACCAGGCGGCGCAGCATCGAGATGGCGTTGACGAAGACAATAGCGCGGTCGTCGTGGTAGGTTTTGAGGAAGTAGTAGAGATAAAGGTCCTTGCTCTTATCGGGGCAGCGCAGATAGGTCTCGTTGATGCGGGTAGCGACGTTCGCCGACTCGGCGAGGGAGAAGACCTGCGCGTTGCTCGGCTTGATCTCCAGCTGCTGCAGCACCTTGTTCAGCACATCCGCATTCGACGTGCGAATTACGCTCTTCCGCGCGGAGTAGTCGCGACGCTCGTAGTTGGTCTGCAGCGAGAGGGTGGCGGAGGTGACGTAGGTGATGACGCGGTGATCGGCGGAGGGCTCAGGAGGCATCGGGATGGGCTGCGGCTCGTCCTTGCGGCGGCGGGTACCGGTCGCCTGCCCTTCCGGTTCTTCGTCCTCAGCGAGATGGTCCAGGTGCTCTGCCTCGTCCTCCAGCTCCGCCTCCTCCTCTTCCTCTTCTTCTTCGTCCTCGGGTTCCTCCAGCTTTGCCTTCTTTTTGCCCTTCTTGAACTTCGTCGGCTTCTCGGCCGTCCCCTTGCTCTTCTTCTTACCCAGGAGCGACTTCGAGGACTTGCTCTTTGCCTTCTCCCCTTCCTCTTCCTCGTCCTCGTCCTCCGCCGCGGCTTCGCTGCGGGGCCGCTTCGCGCCCTTCTTCAGCTTCTTCACGGATCCCTTGCCGGAAGCCTTCTTGTTCTTCTGCTCCGCCCCCGCCTCCTCCTCCTCCTCCTCCGCATGTTTCTGAGCTGCAGCAGCGCTCTTCGCCTTCTTGGCTTCGTTCGCGACGGCCTCCTCCTTGGTGAAGGGCACGAACTTCTGCGCCTCGGCATCCCAGCGTCCGCTCTCCACCTCCATGTCGCCCGCCTCCGCGCCTTCCTCGCGATCCTGAACAAACCCGGCCGGCAGCACCTCGCAGTGAATGCGCTCCAGCAGCGTCTGCAGCTCGTCGAAGCGGCCGGACTGCAGCATCTTGTCCGCCTCATCCAGCACCACGTAGCGCAGGCGGCGGCTGATGCTGTGGCCGAGGTAGCAGCCCTCGTTCTTCTGCACAAGGTCCCAGAGACGACCCGGGGTGCAGATGAGGATGTGCGGGTGGCGGTTCAGCACGCGCTGCTGCCGCTCCTGCGCCATGCCACCCACCACACAGCCGACCACCACCTGCGGGGCAAACTTGGTGAGCTGGCGCACCGCCGCGTGGATCTGCAGCGCCAGCTCGCGGGTCGGCGAGACGATCAAGGAGTGCATGATGCGCCGGCTGCGCTGCTCGCGTGTCTCACGCGGCAGACCAGCAAAAGGAGCGGCTGCGGTGGCCGATGCGGACACAGACGACTCCGCCTTTTCTGCATCCGCGGCCGTCGCAGAAGTCTTGTCCTCTGCCTCGGTGGGAGGCAGGCCGATTGTCACGCCGTCCTTCTCCATCGTCGTCAGCAAATCTTGCAAAATAGGCAGGGCGAAGACGAGCGTCTTGCCGCTACCCGTCTCAGCAGACACGACGACATCCTGCGACCCTTGCTGCGCCGCGCCGTGGTGCTTGTGCTTCTTGCCGCTGCCCTTCTTCTCGCCGTGGCTCTGCAGCTGCTTCGCCAGCTCGGGATTGTGCGCCGCCAGCACGCTCGGCAGCACCTCCTCCTGCACCGGCGTCGGGTGGGTGAAGTGCAGGTCACGGAGGGCCTTCAGCAGTGCCGGGTGCAGGCCGACCCGCTCCCAGAACAGGTACGACTGCCCGCTGTGCTTGTAGAGGTTCTTGTTCTCGTTCTGCTTCGCCGCGGCTTCCTGCGCCAGACGACGCTGCCGCTCCTCCTCCTCGTAAAGCCGCGCGTCGGGCAGCGCCAGCGGGTCGTCGGCTGCCAGCGGGGCGGACGGCAAGACCTTGGCTGCGGCCAGCTGGGGAACCGGGGCCGCCTTGCGCACCGCAGCTGACGCCGACGTCACGGCGACCACTTTCGCAGACTTCGCAGCCGCCGCCGTGGCCGAATTCGACGGTGCAGCCGCGGCAGCAGGCGCAGCAGCAGTGGCGGGCCGCAGCAGCAGATCAGTGAGGCTGCGCGGGTCGAGCACCGACTCCTGGCTCGGCATGGCTGTCCCCTCCGCAATCTCCGACACGATCATCTCCATCGGCCGCGTGGAGTCGTCGATGTTGTCGTTGCGGTTGTAGACGCGACGCGCAGCCCCCATGCGTTTGCGCACCTTCGCGCCAATCTGGTGGCGCATCTTCATGTCATTCTTGCGAATGCGCTGCTTGAACGTCGTCCTCTTCACCGACATGACTGATTGCTAAAAAAAAAAAGTAACAAAGGTAATATAGTGGTCAAACAGGAAAATAATGCTTCCTGTGTTTCTTTTTTGTGAAAAAACGTCACAAAGGTGTGGTGTGACTTGCATTAATGGGTAATGGCGTGGGTGTTTTGTGTGTACAATTGAGTGGCATGGAGAAGGAAAGTAACGAAGATAGAGATAAAGTGGGTGGACGCATCGAACTTTACAATAAAGAGGCAACGCCAGCGGAGGGATAGACCGCTTATCTGCTTCGACACCAACAGAACCGAAGGTGGAGAGTCGTCAGTGATTCAGCCTCGATTCTTTATCGAATCATGCAATACCTTAATGCATTTTCAAATTGTCTCAACTACTGCACCGAACTAACACCGCCCTTTCCACAGAAACGCTACAACCTCCGCTAGCATGAGCATTGCTGCAACCAGAAAACACATATATTCAATTTCGTTTACGCATGTACAGCGAGTAAAAATACAATTCATAAAAAATGCAGAAAGACAAAGAAATAGTCGGAAGTGTCGATTCAACTGTTGCCATCTCCTAAAGCTCAACGCAGTGGAGAAAACGTCAGCGAAAAGACGAAACCGAAAGCTCATAACAAAAAAAAAGCGTAGGGGAGAAAAAAAAAAAGAGCTCGTTTTCTTCTGTGCGCGCTTAGTTGCTTGTGCGTGCATCTGTGTAATTGTGCGAGCGGATGATAAACGATTTGAGCAAACAGAGGGAGCCAACAAAAATGGTTGAATGGTGATTGTAAAAAAGGGATATCATCTATGTCTTTCAAGCGTAGCATCACCTCTTTCCACTTTCAAGATCGAAGAGCAAAAATAAAAAAATAAATACCTTTTTAATCGTGCGAGTTCTTGACTAACCAATTCACCACCTCATTAATGTTTGTCTGCTTGAGGGCAGAGATTGGCGTCACAACCCACGGATTGGTGTCAATGCTCGTCAGCTCCAGCAGCTCAATGCACTCCTCCTTGCTCATGTGTGGGTCCAGGTCGATCTTGTTCAAGCAGATCAGCAGCGGAAGCTTGTTCAGCGCTGCGTCGCTCAGCAGCTTGTGCAGCTCGCGACCCGCCAACTCGGCACGCTGGTAGTCGCTCGCGTCGACGCAGTAGATGATGCAGTCACAGCCCTGGGTGTAGCGCGGCCACTCGTGCCGAAAGCGCTCCTGCCCACCGAGGTCCCACACTTTGAGCTGCACGCCTTCCTTGCGAACCATCTTGACATTTAGCCCTACTGTCGGGAAAGTTTCTACCGGGTGTCCGACTGCCAGCACATTGAGCAGCGTAGTCTTGCCGCTATTCTCTAACCCGACGAGGCACATCTCCAACTTCTTGCCGCCTGAGAAGAGCTCTCGCAGAGCTGAAAGAAAAGCCCCCATGCTTCTAGTAGCCAAACAAAGAGAAAAAAAACACGTGTGAAAAAAAAAAGTTCGAGTTGTGTATAGGTGTATCCAATCTGGCAACCTCTGTTTTTTTTTTTTTTGCCAGTAGTGGAATTTGAAAATCGTGTAATTGTTGTTGACCTTGAAAACGAGCAGAAGGATTAAAATTGTAAAGCGCAAAAAGAGGTGGGAAAGAGAAACACGTAGTGAATTTGTAGAGTGCTTTCAAGCAAAAAAAAGAAGGCGAAAGATCGAGACTGCGCTGTGCTTTGTGCAACACCCAACAACTTCCTTGTTTAAAACACCAAAACACTTCTTTCTCAGACAAACTCTGCAGTTGTGTGCCCTATTCAATGCAAATTTAAATTTGTTTTTTTTTATCTTCGACCCACCTGGATTGTTGACAGGCGAAGCATATGGCGTTTCATGGAGATCTAAAAAGCACGCAAATGATGCACAAGAGCCTCATCAACCAACAAAATGTCTCATACTTCTGCTTCATTGTCATTCAAAATTTAATTGTCTTTTCTCTCTATGAAATAGCGAAGCGACAGAGTAGGCTTCATTTATGATATGTAACAGCAAAAGAAAACCAGAGGTTAAAAAAGAAAAAGAGTTGAGCCCAGCACGCATCTCTATCTATGTGCAGTTGTCAGTTCTTAAGAGACGAGGACATCACCACCAAACTCCCTACGTCGAAGGTGCTGCACCGGCGCCGTGCTGGACGTGGTACACATTGTTCTGATCGTAGAAGCGGCTAAAGTCGATCCAGGTCAGCAGCGGGACCAGCTGAGGGTAGTCAGGGCCCACCGGCGAGGCGAGCTCCGACAAGGCGCGTAAAAACTGGTCTTCGACGGAGTGCAGCGTAGCCTCAATGAGCGGCATCGTTGCGGTGCTGCTGTGCATGCCAATCTCACAAAATCGCTCCGTCAGCTCCAAAATGTGCGCCAAACTGCGGAAGCGCTGCGTGCTGGACAGCACCAGCCCCGTCTCAACACCGTCAAAAAAGTCCGTTAGCGCCTGCGAAATACTAAAGACGCTGTCGGCCTGTCCGATGCGGGCGATGAGGCGACTCCACAGCGGCTCCAGCACGAAATGCGCCGCATAAAATTGGAACTGCCGCAGAAACTGCACGAACTGATGCTTCATCCCGTAGGCGGCGCTGAACTCGCCGAGAATCTCGTTCGTGTACCACAGCTCGCAAAGGCGCCGCTCACACGTCTTGACCCAAATCAACAGACGGAAAATGACGTTGAGTCGCTGAATCACCCTGGCGTCCAGCACGAGCGTCAGGGGCCACTGCAGGTCCGCCTCGAGCTGCAGAAGCTCCAGGCTGCGGTGCGCGTCCACCTCCGCCCCTGCAGCGCCGCCACCGCCACCGCCACCGCCGCCCGTGCTGCGACGAGTGGGCAGTTGTTGATTGCCCAGCCCCTCGTCCATCCCTACTGTGGCACGGCCGCTGTCTCGCTGCCGGTGCTGCTCCTGCAACAGCTCCTCCAACGTGCACCCAGCAAAGGTGCACCCGATGAGGTCGTGGTACGGGTCACTGGTGCAGCTGCGGGCGATGGCGGCCTGCATGAGCACCTGCATGGAGTGCGCCTTCACCCGATCCGGGTACTCGACGAGGAGGCTGTCCGCGCTGTCGAGGAAGTCCACGACCCAGTCGCCGCGCTCCTGCAGAAAATACATCTTGAGCGAGCGCAGGTGCCCCAGCAGGTCGATGGAGGGGCTGAAAAGGAGTTGAATGACGGCCCCGCTCGCCACCTCGAAGGACTCCTGCACCTGCCGCTGCAGCTGATCAGCGCCGCTCCACGACAGCAACGAGCCACCGTCCGCACTGCCAGACACAGCCCCGGTGCTACTCCCCGCACCACCACCACCACCGCCAGCCACTACCGCGAGATCGGCACCACCGGAAGCTCCGTTCTTGAAGGTCGGCAGCGTCGCGCCGTACTCGCGCAGCAGGCAGCAGTACTTGCCGGCGTAAAAGACCATCTTTGCAATCTTGCTGGGGGAGTTGAGAAACGCAGGAATCAGGCTCTTGTTCAGGGAGAAGCGCCGGTCGAAAGCAGCGACGTCCTGCTGGGCGGCTGCTCGTCGATTCGCGCCGTAGCGGCCCTGCGTCCCCGCGCTGCTGCTGCTGCTCGATCCGCTCTTGCCGCCGCCGATGGACGGCACCAGCGCGTCCAAGAAGAACTGACCGACGTGCCGCTGCTGGAGCTGACTGGCTGCCGTCGGCGCCGGCCGGGCTGGGTGGTACACCTCCGAAATGAAGAACTCCTCGAAGGGGTCGTCCAGCACGCCGGTGTGCATCCAGCGGTGCAGCATGCGCAGGTACGGCACCAGTGACCGCCGCAGCAGCAGCGTCAGCAGCTCGTGGTCCTCGCGGCTGCCAGAGAGCTTGCTGACGTGGTCGCATAGGTGGTTTAAGATGCGCGGCCCCACGAGGCCCGCAGACGCCGACGAGGCCACGGAAGACGGCGCCGCAGCGTCGGTCAGCGCGGTGCGAATGAGGTCCATCGGCAGCACCTGCCGCAGCCGCACAATGTGATGTCCCACACGCAGCACCTCCGACACGACGCCCATCAACGGCATCGGCCGACCCTCGCTCCACAGCTGCAGCTTCGAGATCTGATGCGCGTAGCTGGTGTTGATCTCCGACACTACCTCGCCCAGCGCCATCAGCACCAGACTGCGGCTCTCGTACTCCGCCTTCTCGATGGAGCGCAGTGCCAGAAACGCGTCCGCCACGGGGAGCACCGTCTCGCAAAGATGCCGCATGGACGCGGGAACTGCAGAGGAGACACGGAAACCTCCCCCACCATCAGCGCTCACGTTGGTGGTCGAGTCTGGTGTGTGGACCATAAAAAGGCCACCCAGACCGACTGCGGCGGTCAGCACCTCCGCTGCCACGACGGTGTCCTGCAGCTCCTCTGGCAGCGTGGCGAGCTGCGCCGCATCGTGCAACGACGGCAACCCGTACGTAGTTGAAGCAGCATGAGCCGGCACCTCCTGTTTGTACGGGTGGCCGGATGAACTCCGCTTATTGCCCGGCGCAGCAGTGGAAGAAGAGAGCAGCGGGGCAAGTGTATTCGCACCAGATGCAGCGGAGGCCGACCTACGACTTGTAGCAGTGCCGCTTACGTCAGAGGCTGTGCCGGCACTGTTGTCGCTGTTGCGCTGCCACTCCGTCTCCACCACGGCGATGCTGAGGGCGTCGGTTATGCCGGCAGCGCGGATCACTTCTTGCCGGTTGGTGGCGTACTGCACCTGCTCAAAGCGCACCCCTTTCTTCTCCAGGGAAGTCAGGAAGCGGGTCCACTCAGTCGAGCTGCTCATCTCTGCCTTACAAAGAAAACTATAGGGGTCTAGGCTATTCGAATGTCAAAGGGAAGGAAAAAGAGAGTGAAAGACTGACTCTCTTGTTTTGCGTTGGAAGTGTTACTGTGCTTTTTGGCCTTTTAACAAGGCCAGAAAAAGAAAAGATGGTGATCGGTGCCTTTTTAGCTTCACACACGCTCGCTGCGTAGTAACTGAAAATGAGCAGCTTAAAATATGTGTGAGCCTCCGTCAGGTCGTAAAGTCTATGGTTGTATCTGCTGGAAAAGCGGAAAGCAATATTAGACAGTGGCAAATAACAAAAAGGTAGTAGAAAGTATACGGAATGCTCCCTGAAAAAAATTGATCGAACAGCAACTGAAGTTTTACTCGTCTACTTGAAAACTATACAGGATATGTTGCATTTGTGTGCTTGGTAGTCCTCGCCAACGGTGTCGGGACGCTATTTTTATTTAGAAAATCAACCTCGACAGAAATCATTGTCTGATCACTACCTAATGATATTTAAGCACATGTTTTCCTTTCATCTTTATTGATTCACAAAAGCAGAGGGCAAAACTGACAGCTTAATTTTTTTTTCAGTGAGTCTATGTTTTAAATTTATTCATGCCAATTGTGTTACCGTCTGGCGAGTGTATAAAAAAAAGGAAAAGCGGTAATAATTAAGTAATAAAACGCTGCAGCACTCCCTTTTCGCTCCTTGCGGTGAAAAAAAGGAAGAAGAAAGCGTCGTATCTGCTTTTCTGGAGAAGCGCTCCGATGCTGCTCCGACTCATCACAGCCAACCTTGTCAACAACGCGGCTTATTTGGGGTCGTACCGATCCAGCAACCGTCGCAGAAATCCTGGTTGCGTGTCCAGCTCGTTCGCCATTTCGTGATTCAAGTCCCGGTACACCATCTCGTCGGAGCGGATGAGCAGCACCACATCGCGCAACGTAAAAACTGACGCGGATGGGTCGGCAACCGTAGACGACGCTGCGGTGAACGCGTCATCGACGTCGTCTTCGATTTCTGACGAGTTTGAGGTTGCAGGGGCCACCTCGGTAACCTGCTCTGCTCGGGTTTCGGGTGCGATTGCTGAACCCTCAGCCGCCTTGCCCTCGGGAGAACTCGATACAACAGCGGGCTTCTCCGACTGATCTTTCCTTTCTGAAGTCAAGGACGCGGAACTCGAGGCGGAGCCTTCCGCCACGGCGGAGCCACCGGCAGCTGCACCACCATCATGGCCGCCGCTACTCGCAGAAAGTCCAGCCGCCTCGATCTTCGCCGCCTTCTCTTCCCTGTTGAAGACAACCACATCCTGGGCTTTTGGGGTGACCACCATCGGCACCAACGCGCCTTGCGCCGTGAAGGCTCCCTCAAGCCCCCAGTAGTGCAGCGCCAGCTTTGGGACGTGCAGCTCGGCAATCTTGCCCAGGTCCACATCGTTCACCATCTGCGTCCACACCACCGACGACTCCTCCGCCGTGTACGCCATCAAGCGAAATCCCATGCGAGGGTAAAACAGAAAGAGCGCGAGGTAGATGGAGAAGTGCACCGCCTGCAGCACCAGCACCAGGGCCCGCTCCACCGCCGTGATCTCCGCCATGGAGCTCAGTATCTGGTAGTGCACGGCGTGACTCTCGCTCTGCGCCAGCAAGCCCCGCAGCTCATCCACGTACGAGTGCCGCAGCGGCGCGCCGGCAACTGGCGAGTTGGGCGTGGGCCGCTGCAGCCGCGTTCCCCACGACTGTCCCACCGCAGACGATGCGGAGGCCGCGGTCTGCGTGTCGCCGTCGGACGCCATAAACGGCGAGGCCACCTCCGCCGCTGTCGATGTCCGCGACGTCACCGACGTGTGCGTGCCGTTTGCGCTGACGGGCCGTCGCTTGAAGAACATGCGCACGTACGCGGCCACGGAGCCGGCTGCCGGTGCGGCCGCCGCGACGGTGACCAGCATGGTGGCGCGGTGAATGTAGCGCTCGCGAAAGGCGCGGTCCGCCATCCAGCGCAGCGTCTTGACCATGCCGATACAGATGTGGTCGTTGACGCGGCCTGGCGTGACGTGCGCCAGCGGCTCCCGCTCCAAGCGGACAATGTCGGCACGCTGCAGAGGCGACGGCAGCGCGGCAAAGCGAGTGGAGTGGCCCATGAAGGGACGGAAGAGGTAGCTCGGGGGCTCTGCGCGGGCTTGCGACGACATGGGGGACGTTGCGGCAGCGTACGCCGCGTCGTTTTCTTTTCCACTTGTGGAGTGCGTCGAGGGTCGAGCTCGTCTGCTTGCTGACCCACGTGCGCGAGCGTCCGATGTGCGGTGCATCTCATGGCCGAAGCGCGGTCGGCCGTGTGTGAGGGTGCGCCGCGTGAAAAGAATGGCGGTTTGGGTGCCAATGGTGGTCGTGCGCACACTGTGAAGCATTGCAGTTAAAAAAAAAAAAAACGACTTTCACAACCACACAAATAGAACAAATATGATGGAATAAACTTGCGGAAGATTTGATAGAATATTTTTTTTTTTTTAGATTGATTACAATTGGAATGAGAGGAACAGAGAAAGAATACAATGGTTGAAAAAAGGCAATAGCTTGAGTAAAGGCTTACGAGAAGCTAGCAAATACCTCTTCAGTGAAAAGAACCACTTTTCTTGTTCACGTGAGGCGACTCTGAGTCGGCGCGGATCGTTAATGTCGGGTCGCTGACAATTTTTAAAAGCCCATCTGCATGTTCCACCGACTTGCCACCGAAATAAAGCTTGCGCAGCACAGAAACACTCTTTGCGAGGGGAAATTCGTTCACTACAGAGTAGGCTAAACACTGTTCTAAGCTAAAAAAAAAGATTATCACCCTCAATTGTGAGCATGTTTTCTGTTTTTTTTTTTGACATTGGTTTTGAACAGGCAAATGCTGCAGAAGGAACTACAATTACGATGATAGCTGACAGAGGAAAAAGGTGGGAAGCACATACACCAAAAAAATAATACGTGGAGAACACAGCAGTTCTACAAACATAACGAAAAGCTATTTTTGGGGGAAAAAACAAAAGCAGAGTCGGGAAAGACTGGAAATACACATTGAAAAAAAAAAACCACAATGGCGACAACACAAAGCACCAAAATGCAGTGACAACGAGAGCGACACACGAAAACAAAAACCCTGAACTGTAGCTCAAACCAAGAAAAATGGCACGAGAAAGCAAAAAAGACAATGTAAATACATGGGAAAACCTATTAAGAAAGCCGAACACGAGGCTCGCTCTGCTGCATTACGTGAGGGAGAAGAAGTTTGACCCCTCGCTTACAGCAAAGCGCAGACGCTCCTCCAACACGGCCTTGCTGCTGTACTGCGGCAGCTTCAAATACAAGAAGCACGTGCTGACCGTCGGCAACGTGCTGTCATGGGCAGTGTTCAGCGCAAAGCTCTGGTTTTGCGTGGTAGCCGACATGGCAGCCTCGCTGACCGTCGCGCCGTAGGTGCCGCTCGCACCCGGATTTGCGCCGGTCGAACGATTTGTCGGACTGGCGTGAGAGTCCGTGGCCGCCGCCGTTGCGTCGATGTCGCGCCGCACCACCTTGATCGTCTGCGTGAGCCCGCCGTACGGAACGGAGCTGGAGCCGGTGACAAACTTGAGAAAGCTGTGCTGCAGCCGCGCGCTCCACTGCGGCACGACATCGAGCAGGTACTGCACGACATCACTGCGGCGGTGGTAGCCGTGGCCGGCCTCAATGCAGCGCGCGAACTGCTCCCGCGACTCCCACACCTTGGCGTCCACCGACGAGCCGAGAAGACGGCCTAGCTCGGCAGCTGTGAAGAGCTCCAGGTAGAGCGGGTTCACGACGTGCTGCAGACCGCGCCGCAGATGCAGCAGCGCGAGGTCGGGCACCGTCTGCAGGTAGAAGGAGCGAAGGCGCGCCACGTACTCGTCGACGTTGTCGCGCGTCACCTGCCGCGTCTCACCATGCGGGATCATCGGCACCTCACTCTCCGCCCCAGGCGTCCACCCGTCCGCCTCGCTGACGGGTATTGTAAAGTACAAATCGCACGCCTCCAGCTCTGTTGCCGACATCTTAATCAGCTGCTGCAACGAGGCCGCCAGCGTCGGGTCGAGCAGGTCCAGGTTGCCCGTGGCGGATACGGTGGACACCTTCATAATGTCCTCGCCGAGCAGCCGGCGCAGCAGCAGCGGGTGGAAGCTCAGCGACGTGGTTTCCCCCATCATGAGCAGCCGGCCCAGCAGTAAACCCAGCAGCTCCCAATGCCGCAGCGTTTGCGGGGTCTGCCGGGCAGCGGGGTAGAGCGGATTGCAGGACCGCCTGCGCGGCGGCTGCGCCACTCCGCGCGAAGTCGCCGCGGCAGCAGCGGTGGCGTTGGCGGCGTCATCGCTGGCCGGCACCTCCTCTGTGCGGAAGAGACCGTGCTTCGGCTTCAGCAGCTCCTCCGCGACCAGCTCGTAGAACTCCATCGCCGGCCCGTTGCCGATGCCGGCCTCACCTTTGAAGGCCACATCCAACGTGAAGGTGCACGTCGCCAGCGTGAAGAGCTGCTCGGCGCTCTGCAGGATGTGTCGGCGGTCCGCCGTCAAGGTAACGCGGCGCTTGCGCAGCACCTCCTCAGAGAGCCACTCTAGGCCCACCACCTCAAGACGCTTATCGGACACTTCGCTGCGGCTGGAGGCGGCGTTGCCCTCGCCGTGGCGCGTCTCCTCCACGCCAAAGCTCGGCTCCCCGGCGGGGCGGCGCACCAGCAGGTTCTGGTGGGCCTGCAGCAGGTGCCGGCACTGATCCACCGTGAGGGAGCGCTGCGCCGAGATGAAGAAGCGCAGAATTGACACCCGCATCTCCATCGAGAACATCGTCGAGTGTGCCCACAGCGCGTACGACGCCACGGGGAAGGTCATGTTGGGCCGCGACTTGCGCGCTGTCGCGACGGCGTTGACAGACATGCCGCGCGTCGCTGGCCCGATGCCGGAGCCGTACAGCAACGGCGGCAGCATGAACATGTTGAGCTGGTGGTAGAGCTGGTGCACCACCGCGCTGCTGAGGCGGCGCTGGTTGCTGTCAATCAACGTGGTCGCGTCGGCAATCTCGCTGCGGGCGATGCTGGAGACGGCCGCGTAGAGCGCGACAGACCCGTTCGTCGGCGCCACCTCGAACAGGTGCTTTGGGCTGCAGAAGAACGGCGGATCCATCCCGGCGCAGCCGCAGCGGCGCGGCGTGCACGTGCTCCACAGGCTTGTGCAGAGGTCACCGGTCCGCAGCGCCATCGGCAGCGGCTCCTCCAGCACGACGAAGCGGATGTCGTGCTTCGCGACCCAGAAGGGCAGCGTCGGCAGCGTTACGAGGATTTTGTTGCGGTGCATCTCCTCGGAGTCGCTGGACTGCCGGTCCATCGTCACGAGGCTGCGCAGGCTGTAGCCGGTGTCCGCGTACGTGGCGAGGCCGTCGATGACGGTTGTCAGAGGCGAGATCATCGGCTCATTGTTGATGAAGAAGAGAATGCAACTCGGGGACACCGCCCGGCTGGAGGCGCCAGCGCCGTCTTCGAAGATCTCCTGACTCGTGAGGTGCGGCGAGGCCTCCGCCAGCGTCGGCGCAGTCCCCGCGTCGGAGCTGTGCTGCCGGTCCTGCACGGCGTGCAGCGGGACGGCGGCGGGCGAGCGCTGCGACGTGCGCTGCTTTGTGGCGGACGGCCTCGGCGACGGGGAGGCTGTCAACTGCAGCTGCTTCGCCACCGCCACCGCAAGAGTGCCCATGGTGGTGTTTGGCAGCACGGCGAAGGACGGGCGGCGGATCTTGACGGCGGTGATGATGGGCAGCTGCATGTTGTGCACCGTCACGTAGCTGCCGCGACCGCGCCCTTTGCTGTCGCCGTCACTCGTCTTCGTGCGCGTCGAGGTGGTGCCGCCGTCTGGCGCCTTCTGCTCCATCGCGATGAGCAGCGGTCGCCACGCGAGGTGCCGCACGCTGCCAAAGGTGCGCATTCGCTTCGCCCGCTTCACGAAGCTGCAGGGCTGCTTCACAATGATGGGAGGACCCATGTCCAGCGAGGCCAGCCCGAGGTCGCGCGAGACCGTTGCACCCAGCTCGCTGACAAGCCGCAAAATCTTTCCCCGCACCTGGCTGTCCAGCCGCGTGTGCGAGGAGATGCTGCCGCTCATCATGCTGCGGGAGGCATTACTCATGGGGGACGCTGCGACGTCGCTCAGCAGCAGCGGCTCGTCCTCGCGTGCCCGCATGACCGCGCTGTGCCAGTGCTGCAGCTCCTCGGCGAGGTTGAGCACAAAGCTCGGCAGCTCGATCATCACCGCGCGGAACTCGATTTCGCGCTCCTTGCAGTAGTCGTAAAAGGTGAGCAGCGCGCGCAGGGCCGGGGCCAGACGGCGGTATGGACCAGCAGTGTCCGCGCGCGCCACGTTGACGGCCTCGTAGAGCGCCTGCATGTCGATCGTCTCCGGCACGAGAGACGTCCTCACGTCGACCGGCAGGTCTTCCTCAAGGTGGGATGGCGCCGGATTTGACTCGGCAGCACCAGACGGGGGTGCCGGACCACCCTGCGAGGGTGTCGTGGGAGCCTCCACGGCATCACCGCCACCACCACCACTGCTGGTCGTCGCAGGATGCTGGTGATTGTGGTCATGATGGTGGTGGTGGTGGTGATGAATGCTGCTGTGGCTTACAGGAGATCCCGCCGACGGTGCAGACTCTCCGGCACGGCTTGCGCTTCCCCCACCATTCGCGTCGGGAGAGGCAGGAGCTGAGGTCTTGTCCGACACGCTCATCGATGCTGCGGCCAACGCCAGCCGCTCCGCGTACGCCGTCGCTGCGTCCTGACCCGTTGCATCACTCCCCGTGAACGTGGCAGGGGCTCGCAAATGCACGTCGCCGCCCAGCTCCGTCAGCGCCTGCAGCAGCGCCACCGACGCGTCGAAGAAGTTCACGGTGCAGTAGGAGAAGGTGAAGTGGTAAGGGCAGGCACTCGCCGGCGTCGTCCGCAGCACGAGCTCCTTCGAGTGCAGCGACGCCCCAGCAGCGTTGCCGTTCACGTCCGAAGAGCCCAGCACGACAACTGTCTTGAACTCGGCGTACTGCATGGAGCGCTCAATCTGCGCTGCCGCGGCGCAGACTCTGGTGCCGTGGTTCACAATCTCGCGCGCGTAGTTGAGCAGGAGCGTAACTTGGTGCACCGTAAAGACGCCACCGTTGCCATTGATGTTGTTGGTCGCGCTCGCCTCCGGCGTGTTGGACAACGGAGGCGCCATCGCCTTGTACGTGCCGCTGCGCGCCGATCCCGCCACACCGTTGCTGCCACCACCGCCGCTGCTGCTGCTGATGCCCGCATGCGCATTCGCCGCGCTGGCGTGCGTGTTGTTGGTGCTGTCGCGCGACAAGGTGCGCTGCACATTCGGTGTCGGTGCCGCCGGTGGACGCGGCAGTTTTCCGGGCACCAGCGGCGACGTGAACGGCGAGGCAGCCCGCTCACTTTCTCGGTTTCCACATCCGCCAGCCGACACTGTGAGTCCATGCAGCTCGTCGTGCGTGGGTGAGCTCGCGTTCGTCGGTGCACCAGCCATCGAGGCGTTGAGTAGTGTCGTCACGGCGCCGTCCGCCCCGGCGCCGCCGCTGACCGGTGGGATCGGCGAAGACGAAAGCTCGTGCGTGTCGTGCGTCGACTCCTCAAAAGAGGTGAAGGAGTGCACCGAAGACTCGAAGGCCGACGGTGGCGGCGGCGGCGCCTGCGTCTGGGCCGGCAGCGAAGCTCTCTTGGTCGGCTTACCCTTTTTGCCCAGGACGGTGTTTTTCACCGACGTCAGCGGAGACGCGGGAATTGGCTTTGGCTTGGGAAACAGCCGCAGGAGAAGAATCATGGCGTCGGCCGTGGTCATCAGCTGCTCTGACGGCAGCGACAGCTGGAAGCCGTTAAAGTCCGACGCCAGGTGCACGCGTGCCAGCTCGTCCACCATCAACAAGTCGTCCTTCATCGGCCCAAAGACCTCCTGACGGGCGGCAGTGATGTGCACGCCCTCCGTCATGTAGAGACCGACGAAGACGTCCCGCAGCGATGTCAGGAAGCACTGCAGCGCCGTCTGGGTCGTCTGCCACTCCGTGCGTTGCCACCGCGCCGCGATGGCGGTGCTGCTGCCCTTGATCCACTTGCGAAAGGACAGAAACTTCTTTCCTGCCTTGTCCTTGCTCGCCGGCGCAGACCCGCCGATGTTGTTGCTGCTGCTGTTAGTGCCCTTGGCGGAGTTACTTGTGGAAGACATGATGTTTGACCCCGTCTCGATAGTCTCCCCGGTCACCTGCGTCCGCAGATCGGCGCAGAGGGAGAGGCAGCGCAACAGCAACGTCAGGCTGTGCCGCGCGACGAGCGGGTTGACGCAGTTGTCCAGCACACTCAGCAACGCCGGCATCATCGTGGGCACGAGGTGAGACAGAACATCCTTGCCGAGGTACGCCTTCCGAGTACCCGGGTCATTCTGCAGCTTCTCGATGGGGTCCTCCAGCATCACCTCCACCGGCAGGACAGTGATAGTCAGCGGCGGCCGACTCTGGCTGCGCGAGCTCGTCGCGTCGGCCGGTGCGGCGCGGCGTCGCTGCACGGGGACGCGGTGCTGTGCCGTTGCGTCGCGCCGGTCGCAGCTGCACATCATCAGACCCAACCGGAACGTGTGCGCTGGTGGTGCCGGCTGCAGCGCGGAGTCGTCGTCGTCGAAGAGCGTGTCGGCGTCGTCGCTGCTCAGCTCCTCGTTGTCCAGATCCGCAGCGCCGTCGTGGTGCGCGTCACGGAAGGCGACTTGCCGGCGCAGACGCGTCGACGGCGACCCTTCCGAGCGGCCGCTTCGTCGAGAGACCGCGGACTCGTCCACTGCGCTGCTGTCCGCCGTGTGGCCACGCCGCGCCCGTCCGCTCATGAGAGATGTGTCGGGAGTGGCCGCAGCGGCAGCAGCAGCAGCAGGGCGGCTGTGGTGGCCGGAACGGCGCACATTGCTGCCGCTGCTGTGCACACTCGCGGCGTCACCGGCTGGAGATGCGGTGTTGACTGCGCGCTGTCGCCGGTCCGATGTGTGCGTGTGGGGCCGCAGCGACGGCGCGGACGACGACCGAGCAGGGGCGCGCTCGCTGTCGTCACCGAGGGTGTCGGCGTTTGTGGCGGTATCGGACATGTACCCTCCGTTGACAGGGTCGGCGGTGCGCAGCTGCAGGTTGCTGCGGTTTGTCCACGTCGAGAAGAGCGGATCCGGCTCAGCAGCGCAGCACGCGCAGCCGTGCAGCAGTGCGTTGCGTGTGTCGTGCACAAACCCGGCGAGCAGTGGTCGCCTGTGCAACGAGTGGTACATCTTGCGCTCGCTGACGTACGTTTTGCTCAGAAAGTCAGCGTAGAAGACGCGCTGCTTGCCGTGGGTCATGGCATACCGCCCGTGCGAGCGGAAGGTGCGGGTCTGCTGGTAGACACGCTCCAGACGCCGGCCCAGGCCCTCGTTGCACTCCATCTCGTTGTGAAAGTCGTCCTCCCAAGTCCAGCGGTAGTAGGGACCGGTGGTGTTGCGGTAGTCCGAGTGGGAGTGCCCGCGCCGCGCACACGGCAGAATGACGAGCAGAAACTCCAGCAACGGCAGCAAGCGTAGCTCATCCGCAATGAACGGAATTGTCGTGACGTCCGTCGTGAGCACCGGTCCGCTGGCAATGGCAGGGCCGTGGCGCAGCGTTGACGCGTTTTCGTTCGGCGCCGCGGACGATTCGTCGTCTTCGCCGTCGCCGTTGCCGCTGATCGCGTTCGATGTGGTGCTCTCATCTGCGAGCGCAGACGACGACACCGCCGCCGCTGCTGCGCCGCCCGCGGCTGCCGTGGCGGTGGTGCTCGCGGCACCAGTCTCCGCGTTCTGCGCCTGACGCGAGGCCATCGGCTCCAGCTGCTTCCGCTCCACCAGCGTCAGCATGCAGCCGCACACGGCATCCCACACGCGTTGGCGCACGAAGAGCGGGACGGCGAAGCTAGGGTTGATGAGGTACACCGTGATGAGCGGTGACAGGGCAAAGGTGCGGAGCGTCTCGCCGTCCGTGGCGGGGCTCACGTGCAGCGACGTCCGCAGCAGCTGCACGCACACCTCCACGAACTGCTCGATGAGGCGGGCATGGCACTCCAACGCGGCGACCTGCACAAACAGCCGATCCAGCGCGTGCACGATACACTCCAGGTAGTGCTGCAGCAGCGTCATTTCTTTCGGGGTCAGCGTGCGGAAGGCAGATGCCGCGGCGCTGGTCGTCACAGCTGCCGCGTTGGCGGCGCTTGTGCTAGTGTTATTGTTGTTGAGCGTTGATCCTTTCGTGGAGCCCTCGCTCTCCAGACCGGCCGGCGAGGAGCGGCGCTGCACTGACGCCATCGAGCTCTCAGGCTGCAGCGAGTTGTCGACGAGGTAGCTGGTCAGCGACTCGAACAACAGCGCGAGTACAGGCGACCACACATCCTCCAGATCAGCCTCGCGCGCGCGGGCGAGCATGTTGGACAAGACCTGCATGCATAGCAGCCGCAGATGATGCTGCTCCACGACGAGCAGCAACTCAACAATGCGCCGCGGCACACTGGCCTCGACACAGGTTTCGTGCGCTATCAGCGTGAGGTGAAGAAAGCACTTGAGCAGCTCCTCCGTCAGCTCGTCGTTGATGATCAGAAACTCGGGATCACTGAGATAGGCCGCGAGCACCGGAATCGTCATGGGGCTCTTTGCCGTGCGCATCGCGTAGCAGCCGCGCGGGACGTCGCCGGCGATGAGCGCCACCGCGCGCAGCGTCAGCAGCTCAATGGGTGACGCCATCTGGAAGCCGGAGTACGGAATCACTCCCTGCGGGGCGGCGGCTTTTTCCTTCTGCTTGGGTGCGCTTCGCTTGTGTGGGCTCTTGCCGGGCTTCGACATGGACGCCGCGCTGACCTCGTCCATGTCCCACATGAGCGGATTGACGCCATCACCGGTGGCAGGCGCCGGAACGTGCGCCGCAACTAAAATGTCCGTCAGCACCGGCACGTACAGCTGCGACGGGAACTCCCGCACGAGCTGCTCACCGCCAATCAGGATGGAGGTGCAGAGAAGACTCAAAAGCTCCTCGAGTTGCCGCTTGGCTTCCTCGCGGGCGGCGGTGCTCGTATTGTTGGTGCTGCTGTTGTGGTTGTGGTCAGAACCACCGTCGTGCCGAATTCTACTGCTGTGGCCCTGCTCAGCCTGCGGGGGCGGGCCCCCATACGCCTGCTCATAAGCGGCCTTTATGTCATTTAAGAGCGGCGCAGAGGACATGATGAAACACAAAAAGAAGTATTCCTCACTACTAAAAAGGGATTATTTGAAAGCCAAAAAAAAAATGTCAATGATAATTAGAAAAGACAGTCAAAGCACGAAGTCCTGTTTTGACGCAGAAAGAAAAATGAAGCTTCTCCTATTGCCACAAAATTGATTAAAAAATAAAGAAGCAACACATCAATGGCACAATCGGGCTTGCGTGCCGTTGCAAGAAAACGGTGCAGCTGGAGAGAGAAAAATAAAGCTGACAGAGAAAACCAGCAGCCCAAACTGCCAACAAAACTAGGAAGCCAACAAAAAAAAAACCTGCTTCCCAGAAAGAAAGCAAAAGCAGGTAGCTTGACTTTTCTCGGAAAAGACAAGAGAAATCGTCACGTCCTCTTCGTGCACTTTTCGTGTTTGTGGAGGTCGTTTCCAAACAATGTAGGGAAAAATTGAGCACAGGCGGAAACAAGAACACAGCAGAAAACGATCAAGGAGGAAAAAAGAAGAGGTTTGGAAAGCGGTTCAGCCAGCTGCAAGCAAACTTCAAAAGTCTCGAGCGTACACAAGTGAGAAAAGCAAAAAAAAAAAAGGGAAAAGTGGAGAAGCGGAAAAAAAAAAAGAGAGCAGATGATAACACACAAAAAAAATTTTCGCCTCAAAGTCAAAGCCTTTTTTTTATTATTTTTTACAGTGACTGATTTCTAAAGTTTATCCCTTCAATGAAGCTGAGGAAATGCGAGAAGGTGAGAAGATAACGAGAAAAAAAATGATTCACCTAGAGGACACGATTAGCAGAGGCAGAAACAGCTGTACCAAAACAAATTGTTTTAAAAGGAAAGACGTAAGAAAGCAACCTTTTTTTACAAAGCAGCAGCAAGCAAATAGAAAGGAGAGCACTTCTCTCTCGCAGGCACTACCGCCGAGAAGTGCTATCTATGCTTGATTAAAAAAGGAAGGTGAGAGAACAAAACAAATAAAAGCGGGTTTTTGTCCAATTCAGAGAGAGCACCAATTTTTTTTTTTTTGATCGCCAAAAAAAAAGAGAACGAAGGAAAAAACAAAGCTCAGGACAAAGGCTCAACGAGACGAACAAAACAGAGGAATAAAGTGAAAAGTGAGTAAAAGAGGGAGAAAAGCAGCGTGCGTATGTATGTACAAGTCAAATGACAAAGCTAGGGAATAGGTATTTTGAGAAAAACAATTCAATGATAGAAAAAAAAAAGACCTTGATTGCACTTTCTGTGCTGATCTTTTTAGCCCTTTTTGTGTACGGGTGTACGTTGTTCTATCCAATGTGTGGAGGCGGCACAAAAAAGGAAGCTACTAAAAGAAATGAGAGTAGTCCATTTATAAGAGTAGCAGTTAAAAGCAGAAAATAGAGAGACAAAGAGGAAGAGCGTGAGCAAAGACAAAAGACAAATGACAGTTTTGCTATTTGGCGCAAAACATTCTACATAATTCTCACCTAATTTTTACTTTCGCAGATCGGAGCAGCAACAATACTTTAAGTGTTTCCTCTCCTTTAACAGCTTGAGCTTGCTTCGGCTTATAGCGACAAAACTTCCCATCTTCCTCTCAGATTTAGCAACAAAGAGTTTTCCTCGACCTAATCAGAGACAATCAGCAATCAAACAGACTTAAATGTGCTATCTTCGCAACTTCACCCACCACGGATCATTTCCTAACGAACCACTCCGTAAACAGAGAGGAAAATGGCTGCACACGTGCCCGCCAACACACAGTTTCGTTAAATTAGTGCAGCTGAAGGTGCTGCATCGGCAAAATGGCTTTCAAACAAGATTCTAATTTCTTTTGTTGCTTCCAAAAAAAAAAATTGACACTTCATCATGGGTCTCGCAAAACCGAGTGATGAAGGAAATACGAATAACAGAGTAAAACAAACACACGAAGCGGATCCGTCTTCATCAACAAAACCAAAACAAAAATTCTGTCAAAAGCCGCTGCAACATAACCAAATACAAATACTATTGTGAGAACTTCAACATAAAAAGCGCTTTCTCATACAATCGCTATCTGGATGTACAAATAAAGAGTTTGGAAAGAAAAAAAAAAAGAGCGACAACAAAAAACGGCAACATTTGCACCGTCATTAATGATAAATAAACGACTCTCGAACTGCTGACTAGAAATAAACAATGTCACGAGGCAGCTAAGCACCAGAGAAATATTAAACCTCATTTGTCGGACAGCAAGTAGTAAAAGCGCACTGTATAAAGCGCCGAAAAAAAAAAAGCTGTCATGCCGCAAGAGAATCGAATATGGAAAAGCGCTCGCGCTGCAGTTTTTCATTTTTCTTTACAATTCTCAATCCTTTTTACTTCCACATCTTCTTCAGGGAGACGTTCTTGTCCTGGTCCTTGTGCATGACCTTCGCAACGGCCAGAACAAAATCCTCGTGTGTGATGTGCACGCGGCGCTCACGCAGCGCAAACATGCCCGCCTCCGTGCACACCGCCTTCAGCTCTGCACCAGAGCAGTTGGACGTCTTTTTTGCGATGTCCTTGAGATCAATTCCGCGGGTCAGGTTCATCTTGCGCGAGTGAATCTTCAGAATCTCAAAGCGCGCCGCCTCGTCGGGGGCGGGGAACTCAATCTTGCGGTCAATGCGGCCCGGGCGGAGCAGCGCCTCGTCCAGAATGTCCATGCGGTTGGTCGCCATGATCACCTTGATGTTCTTCGACGCCTCGAAGCCGTCCAGCTGGTTGAGCAGCTCCAGCATCGTGCGCTGCACCTCGCTATCGCCGTTCTCGCCCGACTCCAGACGCGAGGAGCCGATGGAGTCGATCTCGTCCATGAAGATGATCGACGGGCTGTGCTCGCGCACCATGCGGGCACCCTCGCCGATGTACTTCTGCACCAGCTCCGCGCCGCTCACACGGATGAAGGTGCAATCAGTGTGGTGGGCCACGGCACGCGCCAACAGCGTCTTGCCGGTGCCGGGAGGTCCATACAGCAGCACGCCCTTTGGCTGCTCAATGCCGAGGGCCTCGAAGAGCTTCGGGTGCTTGACGGGCAGCTCGATGACCTCCTTGATCTCCTTCACCTGCCGCGACAGGCCGCCGATCTCGTCGTAGGTCGACTCCTTGCCGGCCTTCTCGACCTTCATCAGCGACACGAGCGGGTCGACCTTGGTCGGCAGAACGTAGTGGATCGCGGACGTCCCGCTGCGCAGTGCCACGCGGGCATTCGGGGTCAGGTCGCTGAAGTTGACCGTCTTGTCCACGTCCACGACCATCTTCCCCTGGCCCGATCCGGCCTTGACGAGCACCTTGTTCTTGCCCATCACCTTCACCACATCGACCACGAGCGAACCCGACTCCTGCAGCATCTGCACCTCCTCCTTGAGGTGGCGGACGCGGCGGTTGAGGTCGTTGCGCTGCGCCTCCAGACGCTGGAAGTTGTCGAGGTTGCGCTTCTGCGTGGCGCGCAGTTCGTGGATCTTCTGCAGAAAATAGTCCGACACAGCCGTGTTGCTCGCCGGAGAGGACGAGGACGGGGCGGCGGCGACGTCAGCAGGCATCTTGAAAAAGAGAGATATAAAATAAGGGTGGGTAGATATGGAGAAAAAAAAGGAAATGATGAGTTGCGTTGTGGATCGGAGCGGCTACTGCTTTCCGTCAATAGCAAAAGCAGTGAAAGTTGAAAGCACTACGAGGTTCAAAAGCACTGCAAGACATTAACAACGGTTGTGAACCGGAGAGAGAAAATGGTGTAATGAAAGGTGTGTGGCGGTTGCGGGAATGCAGCCAACAGCGCGGCATTGTTACAAACAGGAAACGGAAAGAGAGCAGATAAGAGAGAAAGAAAAACGGTTTTCAAAAAGTATGAATCTCTTTAAACGCTCGCTTTTTCGCTTCAGCAAGTTTTTCACTCAAGAAGATTTCTGCCGCAGAGCACGCTGCCTCCGACTCTCTTCATCCCTAAAGCGAGCAAGGCAGAATCAACAACGATTTCCCACAACTAGAAGAAAAATCACGACATCAATGACTTAATATGCTGTTGCCACCTGCGAGACAGCGAAACACTCAAGTGCTTTTAGTTTTGTTACTCTATTCTTAAGGTGTGTCTGCACTTTGGTCGAACACTCTTAAGCCGAAACATGTACGCCGTGTTCAGCGTTTGGGCATCTCATTGTTGTTTTGTTCTTCTTTGTTTTGAGTTCTGAATCGTAAAATCTAGGACAAGAAAAAAAAAGGGTCTAATGAAGGTTGCGATCGACAGAAAAGGCTTCTTTTTGCTGTTTTCTCACCCGTGAATAGATTTTACGACAAAAAACTATTCACTCAATGGAGAAAAAGCAGCCTTAGAGTCAATTTAAAGTACCAGTAACGCAACGGAAAAGAAAAATAGAAATCTAAAAAAAAAGTCGTTGGTGAGGAAATCAGAGTACAGTGAAGTGGATCAGGCACAAATAATACTGAAAAAAAAAACCGGAGCATTTGAAAAAAACAGCATGCAAGTCAACCATGCCAAACGTGGATTACTAAAATCATGCAATAGCCAACGTCATCTACTTTTAAAAAAAAAAAGCTAATGCAGTTGCATGCAAGTCACGGGGCTTCACAATTAAGAGAAAAGAAGATAAAGATAGGTTTCTAGGATAAAAGAAAGGATCAAGGACGAAGTGAAATGTGGAAAAATAATAAGTGCTATGTACATGCAAAGCCGCAGCTAACCTTCTTCTACAGAAAAAAAAATAGCTTTTTTTGCCAGGTTAAACGTTTTTCTCAAAACGTGCAATGAGTGCGAATATGGCTGTCTCCGTCCCTTCCGTCTTCGCAAATTGCAGGTTTTAGAGAGGAGGACAAACACAAGAGTGAAAAAATAAGGTCACTGTTTTCCGCCTGTGTAGCGCTGAGCCACATTGGTCGGTATCGATGTCAGCACTTGCGACGACGACGACGTGGACGTACACGTCACGGCAGCGATGGCATGCTCACGCTGACTCGACGAAGAGTAGCTCAGCAGCCCTGTCATCCCTGTGGAGACGCTTTGCGACGCAGGACTGACGTAGCTGATGCTGCTGAGTTGACTCCAATTGACACCGTCAAGTTGATTGGCGCCAGCGGGCGGCTGCGAGTTGGCATTCTGCGAATTGAACGGTGGAAATGCCACATTCGAAAAAGGAGAGATGCGAGGGGATTGAGACACCGGCGCAGCAGCAGCAGTAACAGTGGAGGCAGCGCGCGACGGGGCTGGGATCAGATCGTCACCGCTACCGTCACCAGGCAGAAGGTGCCGCTGCCGCTGCGTCCGCTGCTCCTCCCGCTTCTGCCGCTTCCACTCCTCCTGCGATAAATTTTCTTGATGCTGCGACGTCTGGTCTGCCAGAACACCATCGATTGCCTCCATCGCACCCGACGTGAATGCTACGTGCGTTGCGATGCTATGGTGCGGTGCCGGCGCAACAGTCACGTCTGTCGACTGCATCTCCTCGAGGCATCGCTTGCGGGATCGCAGCAGCTGCAGGCCGCTGAGACACCCACCACGGGCCGCACCACCGCCGCCGCCACGCCCACCGCGACTCGCAACGGTGGTCGATGAACCCAGCGCCACCTTCGCGCCGCGCCGTTCGGAGCTTACCATGCTCCCTGCACAAGTGGCCTGATAGCTTCGGTAGCACCCCGTTGCGTTCACCGGCGTCGTCGACGCAGAAGCGTTATTAACGTTGGTGGTGGTGCTGTGCCTGTCGGAAGACCCGCCGTCACGCTGCCTCGCGACTTGTCCGCCGTACTCGGCCTCGTCATCCTCCTCATCCTCGAAGGCCAGCCGTTTCTGTGTGGGGGAGGCGTGAAGGGAGAGGTGGGCCAGCTGGGCTGCCACCATGTCTGCCGTTATCGCAGACGTTACAGCCGCCGTCCCCGTCTGCGGCTGCTGCGCTGGTGGCGGGGCAGTGCGGTTCGACGACGTTGCCCCTCCCTGATAATAATCTCCTCCGCACTGCGCAGTAAGCGGATCACCGTGCAGCCAGTTGCACTGAGAAGGGTCCGCGTGCTTGGCTGTGTTAGAAGTGGCAGTGGCGGAGACTGGACCACCGTTGAGGTTTTCCGAAAAAGGGTAGCTATCAGAGGCAGTGAGGCCGCTGTGAAAGGAACCGTTACCCGGAACGCAGGCCTTTGAAGCCTCCTCTTTCTTTGGCGCCCTGCCACTCACCGTCTCGTCATCGGCGGTACACGCATTTTCCTTCTCCTTTTCTTTCCCCTCGGGCTGTGAAGGACTGTTCTCGCCTGTCCGAATGTAACTCTTACGCGGCGCGTCCTCCAGGCCAGTGAAAGAGGCGTTGTGCACCGCCGCGCTTCCCAGAAGAAGATGTGCGTCTCCGTCGTCGTTCACGTTCTGCTCGCAGCTCACATGCTCCTCGTCGCGGTACAGCGTCGCGTCTGGGCAGCCGCGCGCCCGCATCGATGGCGGCTGTGCGGCGCGCCAGTTCGCCGGCGGAGAAGATGACGAGAAGAGCTGCTGACGCACCGGACCGGCGAAGCCTGCTCGCGCGTCGGCCGGAAAGGTGACCCTCTCCTCATCCTGCAAGACACTCTGTTCAGCGCTGACGGCGGTGCACGACGGGAGGAGCGCACCGGAGCCCTGCGGAAGGTCCGGCAAGTTGCGCCACACCTGCGTAGCCCCGCCAATCCACGGATCGTCCTCCACCGCGTCCCCATCGTCGCCGCCGTCGCTCCAGCCTTCGTACACGCCAAGATCGAGGTCGGGGCGCCGCAGCGTCGTGGGTCGGCCCAGCGTCGTGCGCACGCCGGGGCTGCACCCGCTGCCGCTGCCAGCGGACAAGCGAGCAAGTCGTGGCACCGACGCACCAAAAGACGGCACATGCGCCTGCGCGATGAGGTCCCTCGACGACGCTATCTCGCCATGGTGGGAATGCTGAAGATGGTGGTGCGCGTAGGCTCCCGCACCCACTCCCGCGTGCGCCTCCCCTCGAGAACCGGGCGGCGTGGTGGCGTGCAGAAGAATCGTGGCACGCGCGGCAAATGCGGAAGACGCGGCCATTGCAGCGGTGGAGGTCGCGACGGACAGTCGACTTACCGGTGTGTCCTGCAGGTGACTTGTGTGTGCGCTGGTGTTCCCCAGCAGCATCGTGTGGCGCCCGAGGGAGCCGTTGCAGCCCGTCACGTTGAAGCCAGCGGAGTAGCGCGCCGGAGCAACAGACCGATTCGCGCTTGGGCACGACACGGAGCGTCCGCCACGGTACTCCCTGGGCAGCATCTCCCCCTCGCCGGGTGCCAGCGACGTGGGCGAAAACGGAAAGAAAGCCTCGCAGGCGCGTTCATGCAGGTCGTAGATGCCACCGTGCTGCTGTGCTGCTGCGAACGGGTCGTTCGCTGCCTGCAAGTGCAGCCAGCTCCGGCGGCAGACGGTGGGTGGCGTGTGTGGACCGTCAGCGTCATCGCGCGTGTGCTGTGTAGCTGTCAATGCATCCGTGTGGCCCCTCGCAGAATGGTTCGGTCTCTGCGTGCTCGGAACAGCAACAAGGTCGTCCTCCTCACACGCTGCGTGCAGAGACGCATTTGCTGGATCTGTGTAGCAGCCGAGCGAGTGTGCGTTGAAGCGCTGCGGCTCTGGCGTTCGCACATCACCAGAGTAGTCGAACTCGTTCTTGCTTCTCATGCGACCCGGAGGACTAACTCGTGTATTCTACTGTGATCTGGAGAAGAGAAAATAAGGGGCAAAAGGGATGCAGTCGAAAAAATCTTTGTTAAAAACCCACAAAAAAAAAAAAGCAGCAATCTACGAAACAAGTTATGTTGAGGAATACGATGTACAGAGTGAATCTAAGGAATCCGAAAAAACTCGGAAAGGGAAAAAAAAAGATGAAACAAAAGCAACGCCGCACAATAAAAGCTATGAAAGAGCACAAAAAATCCTCAAAAATCTCCTCGTTGGTTGAACACCGTCGCAGCTGAGAAGCTTCTTTTCGGTTTCTGCAGTCAGTAAATAAAAAGAGAAAGCGTCTGTCGATACCAGTTCCCAACTGATGAGACGAACTCAAAAGAGTTAAAACAATTTTCGGGCGGGAATGGGGAAAAGGCTACCACAAAAAAAGTGGGCGTAACGCCGTCGCAACTGTGAGACGTACGTCAACGCGTGTCAAAGATATCAAAAAAAAAAAAAAAGCAAAGAAGAGAAAGAGAAACCAAAGCGAGGTGGAGAGGAAGCAAGAATTTATGCGTTCAAGGGAGGGAAGCAAAGAAGGCAAGCAAGAGCATTCCTCAACGGTTATTTTTTGTTTTTGCAGCTTTTCAATGCACGGCATAGTTCACTGATAACTAAACAGCTGCAGTCTTTTGCAAACAAAAACTTTAAAAGGAATGGCAATCGAAAGTGCGAGCAAGCCAACGTCAAAAGCAACAACGTACGCTGCCGCCGAAGACAGGCAATTATCTTCTTCATGCCTTTGATTCATCAAAATAACACATCCTAAGCGTGTACGTGTAGTAAAACGGCTTGCTTCGACTATTTGAGCCAGACTTTTTTAAGTGTCTCAGCTATTAAGAGTTCTGAAGTAAGCTGATTTTGAATTTTCCAATTGGCAACATGCGGTTTGTGTAACTATGGTAAAGTACGACAGGAGAAAAAGTAGGACAACGATCAAAGCGCAGCTTTCAGAAGAGTTGACAACGAAAATCGCCGTCACAAGCGGATCAAGTGAGGGCTGCACTGCCTTGTTCACAACGCAGACGAAGTGCGAGCGGTGCACGTTCAATCTGTCAATCTGCGCGCGGTGGCGCCAAAAAAAAAAAAAAGAAAGGAAACAGAAAAAGGAAGCGTACAAATAAAACACAAAAAAATGATGAAGAAAGTAGTGTAAAGAGCCCTGCGCCTGCGCAGCCTCACAAAGGAAAAAAAGAAAACAGGAAAGAACAAGGAAAAAGAGGACAATTGATGGTACAGAAATCTACAACGTAAGACCCTATTCACAGTGACAGCGAATCCCATTGAAAATAAAAAAAGACACGTGAGAATGCTGGACAGAACCACTTCGCTCCACAGAAAAAAAAAAGACTCACAATGTCTAGGCACCACAACAAAGATCACCAAGACAAAACAAGAGCAGTGCAAAGCGACTACCAGAATGATCCTTTGCTCATCGCAGCTTTCTACGCAGTGGACAAGGTGGGGGCAGTGATGTCAAAAAGAAGCTTACGGCGGAACGCGTTGGGGTTCGCCTCCGCCTCGCCACGCGCGGTGGCCGGCGGCGTGGCTCCACGCGACTTCCGGCCCTTGCGCGACGACGCACGGGAGGCTGCCCCGCTCTTGCGCCCGCTCCGAAGTGCGCGCGGCGTGCGAGAACCGGTGCGGGGCGACTGTGAACCTGTCCGCGGCGTCGGCGGTGGCGCGCCGAAGCCCGGTTGGAAGGTGAAATCCCACTCCGGCCGCTCCTCGCCGTCCGCAGCCGCCAGCGGTGCCTGGGCAGGCTTCGGGGACGCCTTCCGCTGCGACTTTGCCGTGGGCTTGGGCGGGGCGGCCACCGGCTTCTCCGCTTCCGCCTGATCCTGCTGCTGCTGCTCCTCTGGCAGCGGTGGCTGCATGGCGCGGGTGTGCGCACGATTCTTCACGGGGGTGCGCCGGCGTGTGTCTGCGGCGGGCTCCGCAGCCTCCCACGTCGACGGCTTGCGCTCGCGGACAGCGCCGGCGCGCGCCTTCTGCGCCTCACGCCACTCCTGCAAGAGCCGCAGCGTCTCCGCCTTGCGCCGCTTCTTCTCCTCGTCGGACGGCTCCACGTACTTGTAGCGGTTCGGAATGTACTGCGCCGCCTGCGGGACAAAGGTCGAGGCCGGCATCGACGACGCGGACGGCGAGTAACGCGGGTTGTGCATGTTGTCCAGCGCCGCGGCGTACTTGATGTGCGGCGCGTCCAGAGCGGCACGCGGGACGCCGCCGCGCAGGTAGTCGGCGGCGGCGTTGCGGGGCTGCGGCGAGTCCTGCCGGGCCGACCGCGGGGTGCGCACCTCGTGCACCATGCCACTCTCCTCCTCCTGCTGCTGCTGCTGTTGCGGGTGCGTGTGTGCCTGCTGCGGATCCTGCGGCTGCGGATGCGCGTCCTGACGTGACGTGCTGCGGCCCTCCGCGGCGTCGCTGGCCTGTCCTGCCGGGGCGCTGGAGTGGCTGCGCACGCTCTTGTATTGCGCCTCCAGTGCGCTGATGTTGTTGTTGAGGTAGTCGTGCACCACCGACGTGACGTGCCCGTACGGGTCGTTCGTCTTCGACGGCGAGCGGAATGGGGAGTGGCCGCCGGCACGCCCGCTGCGGCCGGGGCGGATCGGCTCGCGTGAGCTGGCGAGGGAGGCGCGCGAATTCACGGCGTACGGGGCGTGTCGAGAAGGCTGCGGCTGCGGCTGCGCTGGTGACTTCTGCTGACGCGGAGTGCCAGCGCTGTTGGGACGCTGACGCGCCTCGCTGAGCTGCAGGGGCTCACCCATGCCGTTCCCGGCACCCTCCGCCGCCGGACCGGGCTTGCGTGCGGTGGAGTTGCCCGAGACATCGCGCGGGCCCGCCAGCGCGCCGGCCTCGTGCTTGCGCGCGGAAAGCTGGCGGACCACGCCGTCCTCCGCTGATACACCAGCCTCTGCGAGCTCGGCGTTGGACGGGGCTGCGACCGTCACCTCTCCGCGCGCGCTGCGTGGCGTGTGGTGGGCTGAATTGGGGTTGGAGCTGCCGCCGCGATTGGTCATCAGCTTGGGGTGGATGCTGAGGCTTGGCAGCACCAACTCGTTGGCGTCCATCGGCTGTGGTGAAGCGTGATCTGAGTCGCTCATGGTCAGCTTCTAGTAATAAGGGAGTGTGTTTCCAGTTGCTGTTTTGTTCTTTCTTTCTCTTCTTCCGTTTTAGAGGAAAGTAGCGTCGATGCTGCTACTGGGAGCTAGAATGAGACTTCTAATCGATAATACCTGTGAGAGTTGTTGTTGTTGCTTGTTTAACACCCTCCAGCTATGAGGCAGGAGTGCAAAGAAAATGCCATTCCCGAATAAAACCAGACGAATCGAAGTAGCATCAAAACGCAGAAGAGAGCAGAAAAGCGAGTATTCAGAGGTGAGATATCGTTCTGTTTCTGATGTTGTATTGCAAACTCGTCCGTTGATAAACGTATTTCACTGCTTCGGTAAACTCTGCCGGCAGTCAAAAACGCACGTTGCGCTGCTACAAGAAGAAGCAAAAGCGACGCAGCACGCGATGCACAAATGCTACAAATGAAAGGAGTTCACGTTTTGCTCTCTTTTAAAACTCGTTGAGACACCACGTCAACAGAGAAAGATACACTTCCCTGCGTCAACAGGTTACGACTGCGCATCTACTCCTGCAAAATCGTTTTAATTGCCCATTTTGTAGGACAAAAACTATGAATCTTATGTTTGTTTGTTTGTTTTTCTCAATGACAAGTGAAATAAAACGATGAATGAGCATTTGCTCGTCAAGATGATAACACAAAAAAAAAGGAACCAAAGTACAATGAATAAAACTCGGCTTCGAGAATACAAAAGGAAAACACACGACTCACGACCGGTTGCACAAAGAGAGGAAACGAAGCGGCTCCCTGAATACACGTTTGGGTGAGGATGAGAGAGTGTCTTCGATCAATCTCAGTGTCCAACGGCTCCAACAATAGAAGCTGGCAATGCCTGTAAGAAACTCAAGTAAAAGAAAACTGACAACAAAACGTTTCTTCCAAGGTCCTCTTCCTGTCTAAAGTACGCAGTGGAAGCAGCGTGATGCCAAGTAACGATGAATGCAAAACAAAAAAAAAAGGGAAAACAACTAGGCAACCAAAAAAAAAGGTTCTAATACGCTGTTAAAACTAAAAGAAAACAAAGTAAGAAGAGAATAGGAGCAACATGAGTTTCGCCAAGAGGACAGCAAAAAGGTATTCGGGATCAAAACGCACATGCTAGATAATGCTGCAAGAGGCGCATCGCTACAAAAAAAAAAGCTTTGATATGCTAGTATATATTTTTGCAGCATATCAACACGACGAGCTAAAGAAAAAAAAGACACAACAACCTTCGCGGAGAAAACAGCATCAAAAAATTTAAAAAAAATCTACGCTCTGCACTGTGTTTAAACCGTGTAAAAGGAGAAATGCATCCGACATCAACAAGGACGAGGCGCGAAAGCAACACGGAGAAGAAGAAAAAAAGGTACACAAATATTCAGCATCGATCGTAAAAAAAAAAAAATAAAGGAAACGACAAAGAAAAGCTACCCTTCGTCACTGATTCAATCCAAAGAAAAAAAAGAAAAAATCCAGTCTCAGAAGTTTTGCTCGTCACACCAAAGGAGCTACAGAAAAGCATACGAAAAATTTAGGTCGCCATCTACACAAAACTAAAAGTACAAGTTATGCAAAACAAGGAGAAAAATTAAAAAAGGAACAAAAAAAAAAGACTATGAATTGATACAAGCAGTTCAGAAAACAGAGAAGAAAAAACACCACAGTTCCTCATCACCTCACCAATGTTCAGAAACTATACGTTGCCTCCGCAGGAGCCTTTGGCGAGTCCTTCGAGCGGCGGCGCGAGCTTCCGTCGCCAGCACGGCTCGGCGACACCTCTGCCGAGGGATTTGCACGGGGAGAATACAGCGCGTCGTCGGAGTCACTGTGCGCCTCGCCCTGCTCCGAGGCGGCAAAGGCGGCCTCGCGCTCGCGGCGCAGGGCGTCGTCGCGCAGGCGGGCCCGCTCCCACTCCTCCGGATCGAACGGCAGCGGCGGCTCCGGTCCGAAGTTGGCCGTCTCCGGCCCATACCGCTTAATCAGCGACTGCATCCAGTCATAGAGCGACACCGGCCAGCTGCCCGTCGCCACGTCGCGCTCGTACAAATTGTAGTGGAAGAAGACGAGATCGGGCGCGTTGCTCGAGCGCAGGTAGGCGCCGATGCGGCGCTCGTAGTAGTGCACGTAGTTCGGCACAACATTCGACATGGTGTGGCGGCTGCCCAGCCGCAGCGACTCCGGAATGTGCTCAAACGCCGGCAGCGTCAGGCGCAGAGTAACGTGGCCGACGATGCAGCGCTGGTTCACCTCTGGCGAGTGGCGGGCGCGGTAGGACAGCGACTCCGGCAGCGATGGGGCAACGATCGGCACGCGAATCGTGTCGCCCAGCTCGTACAGCGGCGCCGTCAACAGCGCACGCAGCGACAAACGCACCAGTCCAATCTCACCGCGGTAGGGGGCGGTGTACCCGCCAACGGTCCCCGGCGCAGGTGACGGCGACGTTGTGCGGTTGTTGTTGCTGTTGTTATTGTTTGCGTTGCTGTAAAAGGTGTCAGACGGATCGCGGTAGTCGTGCCGCCCGGGGCTCACGTTGCGCGAGGTTGACCGCGTCGGTGAGTCGACGTAGCTGCGGAGGTTGTTCACGCCGCCGAGGTAGTGCTTGTCCGAGTCTGCCTCCGCAACGTCGCCGCGCTGATGCGGCGATGGCTGCTGGTAGTTCCCGCTGCCGTTGTTGTTGCCCGCGTTGTGGTAGTACGTGGCGTTGTTGAAGGCGCTGTTGACGCGCCACGGCCGCTTCGGCACCGCGACGACACCCGACGACTCCCCACGCGCAGGGGAGGCGGACGTGCTGTGACTTTGCTGCTGCTGCTGAGAGATCAGCATCTTTGACGGCCGCCCGCTTCGCTCCTCATCGGGCTGTTTAATGCCCCAGTGATGGCTGTGATGCTTCGGTGACTTCACGTAGCTGTTGATGTTGTTCTCACCGCCAACGTAGTACGAGTCCGCCGTCGCGTCGGAGACGCTGTCGGCAGCGTCGAAGGCGTAGTCCTGGCCTGGGCCCGATGCGCCGTTCGAACCACCACCGCCGCCGCCGGCCGCAGCCGCCTTGCGGGAGGCGCTGCGACCGCGCTCGCGAGCCGGGACGCCGACGAGGCGCAGCTCCAGCGCTGGCACCCCCATGCGGTCGGCCGTCACGCCCTTTCCACGTGCACCACCACCACCACCGTTGCCGCCGCCGCCGCTGCTGCTGTTGACGGCGCTGTCGGGGATGTCAAGGCGGATCTGCGTGTAACGCGGCCGCGTCGAGCGTGCACTGCCCACTGCATCGCCACGCTTGTGTGACACCTGATGCTCGCTGCCGAACGTCGCCTCCACCGCGATGCCGCCGCCGCTCTCCTGCTCCTGCCCTTCCGGGCTTGACAGTTCGACGGACTGGATCTGGACGTAGACGGTGCCGGCGATCGGCGTCGGGCTCAGCTGCGCGCGCAGCTCCGCGTGGGCGTCCTTCAACGACGAGCACTGCGCGATCATCGGCTGCACCCTCGACAGCTCGCTCGGACGCATCTTGGCCACCAGCGACGTGACATCACTTGTCACGACGGTCTGCGCCGGCACGCTCTTCTCCCCGGACCCGTCCTTGATGATGTACTCCGTTACGGTCGTGTTGGGAAACGCCATGGACTGCAGCTCCACACCCAGAAAGCCGACCGGGGAGGCCCCGCCGTGCCGTCCAGCCTGACCCGCCGCAGCAACAGCTCCATCCGCCGCGTCGCCGTTGGTCACGTTGACACTGTTGCTGCCGTTGCTGTTGCTGCCCTGCGGCATGCGGTTGCCCTTCACCTTCACGCTCTTGTCCGGGTTGCCGGCGGCGCAGGAGGCCGACTTCTTGGTCGATCGCGGCGCGTCCGACGAGTGGAAGAAGGGCAGCCACAGCGTGTTCTTCTCACCTCGAATAAGGGTAGAAAGCGCCACCTCCGCCTCGCCAAGCACCAGCGACTTGAGCAGGGCACGATGGCGCGCAATCTTGAAGGTCATCATCGACTGCGCCGCGTTGCCTAGACGCAGCGTGCGCTCGTTGTTGTCGTCGATGTTCATGGTCGCCTCGGAGCCGCCCTTGACGTCGCGCGTGCGCAAGATGGCCTCGTCGTTGAGGTAGACCTTCACGTAGAAGTCGGTGGCGGGCCGGAAGGCGCGCACGCCCAGAATCTTCACCGTCATCGGCGCAACCGCGACATCAGCCCCGTGCTGCTTCGCCTCATCCTCCACCACCCGCTCCACCTCCTCCGGCGGCGCGGTGTCGAGCATGAAGGGCACGCGGTGCAGCTTCTCCGGCGCGCCGCGCTGTGTGATCCCCTCCAGGCGCTGCACGTGTGGGCTGCTGGCGGAGTAGATCTTCGTCATGGCCGCATCGGCGTCCGCGCCGGTTTTGCCGAAGTCCTCCGCCATGAGGTCAATCGACAGCTCCCCCTGCAGCCGCGCCGTCCGCTTCAGCGCATCTGCGACGAGGTGCAGTGTGCGCACCACCCGCCGGCCCTGCGGCAGGTTGGCCACGCCGAAGCTGACCCGGCTGATCTCGCGCTCGCCGTCGTCGCCGTCGGCCACCAGCATCGCCTCCACCGCGTCGTGCGCCGGGTCGTAGACGTGAACCTGCAGCGGGGTCTTGAAGGCGACGCCGCCGTTGCGGGACACCGCCAGCTCCGTCCGCGCAGACTCGGGTCCCACGCTAAGCCGCACGTAGCACCGCGGGGCCATGCCGTTGTTGCCGGCACCGATGTTCGTCGCCTCGCGCACGCTCACTGTCAGCAGCTTCGGCGTCCGCTCCGGGCCGATGGTGCGGGCCCACTCCCGCATGTACACATCCTCGTTGTCGATGCTGCCGACGATGGCGTCAAGGCGGTGCAGGTCGTCGCGGAGGTAGCACCACAAATAGTCCCGCACGCGGCTCCGCAGCTTCGCCTCCTGCGCGGCGGACATTGGGTATGGGCTGCTGTACTTCTGCGTCTGCAGCGTCAGGACGACCTGGCCGCCGCTGGAGGCATCCCCCGTCTCGGCGGCGCGCACCAGCATCAGCGTCACCTCCTTGGCGACGCCGGCCTGCACGTTAGTCAGCCCCGCGACGGCCTCGCCCAGCTTGCGGCCGTTGCCGAAGACGGCGACGCTCATCGTGTCCACCTCCGGGTTGGCCAGCGTGAGGTGAAAGTCCTGGTTGAAGGTGGCGCGGTGGCGGTAGGTCACCGTCTTCGACGTCCGCTCCGTGTGCCCGTCACTGACCACGACGTGCACATCACACACGCCGATCGGCCGACCAGCGTCGTCCACGAGGCCGTCAGCGCGCTGCAGGGTCAGCTTTACGGGCACGGGCTCGATGGTGCGGGCGCGGCAGGACGCCTGCAGCTGCTCCCACCACTCGGGGCCTTTGTCGACGTGGGCGGCGGTCAGCCAGTCGAGGCGGTGCAGCTCCTCGGGTGCGTAGCGCAGGAGGGCGTTGTGGATCGCCGTCGAGCACGCCGCCTCCGCCTCCTCCGGGGCCACCTCGTCGTAGCCGAAGTCCTCCGAAAAAATGCTCACGCGGACCTCGCCTTGCTCGTAGGCCTGCTTGGTGCCCGGGTGACGCACCAGCGGCACCCACACCATCCGCTCCGCCTGCCAGGCAAGCTTATGCAGCGCCAGCACGCACTCCGCCACCTTCTTCTCCCGCGGCTGCGAGGTCGACGTGGCCGCCGCGACCAGCGTGCAGACGAGCGCGTCCCGCTCCGGGTCCGCCGAGGTGAAGATGAACTCGTCGTTGAAGATCGGGTCGTACGTGCCGGCCTCCGTCACGCCGGTGTGCCCGCGCTTCTCCGCCGTGTGCAGCGCAAAGTACACCGCCGGCGCGGCGCGGTGGGCGTCCCGCAGGTCGTCGAAGAGGTTGCGGCACTCGTGAATGCGCACGCGGAAGTGAAAGGGCCCCGTCTGCGCCACCTCGTCATCCTCGACCTCGACGTCCGTGTAGGCGCCGTTGCTCAGGAGCGACCCCGGGCGTGGGCGGGCGTTGGCGCGGGGGTCACGCGATGGCGCGTTGCGGTGGTGGCCGGCCTGCGGTGGTGCGGCGGCGTTGTAGCCGTTGCCGTAGTCGTAGACGTAGTGCCCGTCCCCGCGGCGGCGCTTCGTCGGCGTGTCGTAGTCGTCCAGCGTGGTGATGTCAGCCGGCGACTCCACCAGCCCCGAGGCACGCGGGCGATTCCCGGCGGCGCGGGCGTCGCTGCCGTTGCGGTGGCGCGACGTGGAGCTGGGCGGCTGGCTGTTGAGAGGAGTTGGGCCGCCGGTGTGCCCGCGCGGTGTCGGGCCGCGGTTTGTGACGCTCACGTAGCGTGCGGAGTTGGTGGCGTTGGTCGGCATGCCCGCCCGCGGGGTGTTGCGCCCGCTGCTCGCGTTGTGGCGGGCGGAGTGGTCGTTGCCCTGGTAGGCCAGGCGGGGGTAGTCCTGCGGGTCGGCCGCAGCTGGGGCAGCGCGCTCGTGCGACGGCGGCGCACGTGTGCGCGGCGATGGACGGGTGCGGGTGACCTCCTCCGTTGTCTCCACCACCTCGAGAAAGGGCTTGCCGTCTTGCTCGCCGACGCGCCGCGTTGTGTGGCGTGAGCGGTGCGTCGCCTTCAGCGGCGAGCGGGGACCGTCACGCACAGGATCAGCGCGGTAGTGCGGCCGCGAGGACGGGTGCGAGTCGTTGTTGGTCGGCATTTCCGGTATGCGTGGGTGTGTTGCTGTTGTTTTGGTAGGATTAATAGGCGCAATCAGCCTCTCAAACCGATAACTTTTTTAAAGATCTCAGCACACCTGAACGGTGCTCTACGTTGTGTAATGTTCTTACTTTTTCGCAGGCAGTAAAGAAAAAGAAAAAGTGCTCTCGGCGTTGTGTCACCGTTGGTCTTTCTTTTTTTGCTAACGCTAGAAATTTCAGACAAAAACAAACAAGGGTTAAGAAAAAAGAGCAAAAAAGAAAAAACAATGGTTCTAAGAAAAAGGGGTAGAAATACTATGTTCAGCTTTGAGAAGGAAATCTCAAACTTTTGACAAACTCCACAACAACTCAATAACTCAAAGGTTGAATGTAAAAAAAGTGAAACACTTTCGAGTTGCACCTTCGCGATGAGGAGAAAATCTCTGTGTGCCAGCAAGTTTCGAGCACAGTCACACAGATGATAGGCGATGCGTAACAGGCCTCGATCTGCTACTGCTGCTAATGATACTGTTCAGTTTTGCAATGAGAATCGTTGCAGAGTTGAGGTAGCGTAAAGACAATTCGAAAAGCAGATGCGTAAAGTCACGCCAAAAAAAATAAAAGGGAAGACGAGAGGAGGAAAAGTACGAAATTTGCGGGTTGCTGTAGAGATGGCGTTAAATGCTCTTAAAAAACCATTTAAATTGTTTTGACTCAAATCGTTATTATCAAAGTTTTTGATGCCGTTGAACTAAAGCTTAAAATTGCACACAAACTAGCTCTCCAGTGTTGCTTAAAACAAACGTATCCAATCGCGCGTTGTTTCTGGGAGGGCAAAACCGGCAATTTGCAATTTTTTGTTCAACTAAAAACATACTTTTGCTTTGTCACCTATTGCTTTGAGATTATAACGTGGGAAAAGCCAATGGAACGTTTTGCACAAAACGAAAAAAAAAGAAAAGCAGAGCTGCGTATGGTGCAGCAGTATATCGTTGCTAAGACAAAAACAAATGTCAAGGTGTGTATTTACGACAAAAGGAAAAGTTGATGTGTTTTTCTTCCCTCATTCTACAAGGTGACCTAGCTAAACATCAGTGAAAAGAAGAAGATGAAAGCGAGCGAAAGACTGTGGTATAAAAAAAACGTACTTGTACAATTATGAAAAAACATCACAATGTTTACAGCAGCACCATTCGAGAACAAAAAAAAAATGAAGAATTAGAAACAATAAATGGCAAATAGTGCACATTTATAGGAAGAAAAAAATCGATGGCAGCAACGGCATTGCCTTTTTCAGAACCTATAAAAAAAAAAAAAGGAACCTCTAGTATATCCATGAGAACCCACCATTTTTCCTTGTCCGTGCTCTACATAAGTACGGGCAGCGGATCGCAATTCATCTACAGAACGAAAAGAAAAATATGAGCTGGAAAGCGCATGCTAATAGGAAAGAAAGGCAGGAGAGAGAAACCCATTTTTTGTATTCATTTCTACTGCATTCAAGAAAAAAACCAAGACGCACCGTGCAAAAGCCACCATCGCTCTCACCTTCATCGAAGTCGTTCACAGCCCGCACGCGTTTTCGATTGCGTACAGCTCCAGGTGAGGAAATAAAATCTTTGCCGAGAAACCTACGTCAACACAACCACGCCTTTATATAACACAAAGAAAACAAAGAAGAAAACGGCAGCCTTTCGATTTCGCACGCAGAAGACATCACAGGAGACGCCGACTACTACTCAGGCTTTCGCCGCTCCGCCGCGGGCGTCAGCTCCTTCGGACTGGGTGCCGTCTGCGTCGCCCGATCAACATCCGACGACGCACGCTCCCCGGCAGCCTCCGCAGCCGCGGCAGCCACCTCGTGCTTCAACAGCGGCGGCGCCTCGCACTCGTCCACCTCCGGACCCCACCGGGCCACCATTTCCGACAGGTACGCAGGCAGCCCGTTCTCCCACCCCCGATTCGACACGTACGTCTCGTACATGCGCGCGTGGATGTCCATGAGCGAGTTCGCGTCGTAGTGGCTCAGCAGGCGGCAAATACGGAGGATGTAGTACCGCACGTACTCTCGATCGAAGCCCTCCACGACGCTGGACGGGAATCGAATCACGGAGCTGTAGCTTTCGAAAGAGGGCGGCATGATGCTGAAGGTAATGGTGCCCTTCAACGACGCGTGCACGCGGTTGGCGGCGTGGCGGATTGCGACGAGCGGCACCTGCACCTTCTCCGACATGGTGAACACTGCAGGCGTGAGGAGGGCCCGCAGCGACACCACAGCGCGGCCCAGCTCCTCGTACTTGCTCTTCGTCGCGCGATCGACGACCGAGAGCGTCAGCAGCGCCGACGGCCCCGTCTCGCTAATGTCAATCCGCATCAGCGGAAAGTCAAGGTCGGAGACGCCCGTACGCGACATGCCGTACGGGTAGAGCGGCGGCGTCCCTGGTGGGCGACGCTCTGCCTCGGCGGAAAAGCGGCCCACCGACGCCCCGACCACGCACGTGTGCCGCATCGTGACGGAGTGGAAGTCGATTTTGTGGATGGCAAGGTAGACGCTGGCGACGACGCTCGGGGCCAGCTGCAGACGCAGTGAGCGGTGCAGCGCGCGGATGTCCGGTGCGCGGCACAGCAGCACGTCCAGCCGGCGCAGATCCTTTGGCGTGTACGTGGCGAGCAGAGACGCGACGTCGTCCATGAGCGGCTCGAAGACCGCCGGCGAAAGGTGCCGCCACTGCTGCACCGGCAGGTGCACGTTGGGCATCACAATGCTCAGCCGGCAGATACCGAGGAACTGGCCGTTCTCGTCGTACAGGCGAAGTCGCTTTTCCACGGTGCGGTTCGCAGGGCAGCGCGTGACGCAGAAGTCGGCGTGGCACAGCGCGTCGGTGCTGAAGAGCTTGCGCACGCCGAGCTTCAGCGTATAGCTCACCTCGTAATTGGCTGCCACGTTCTCAATCGTGAACGTCGCCGACGCGGCGTCCAGCGAGACGAGCTGGTTGACCGGGATGGGCTTCGTCTTGAGCAGCACCGTCTCCCGCTCCGACACCCGCAGGTACACCTCCGCGTCACGCAGCGTCAGCCCAGCAAAGCCGACGATTGTGACGGTGGCGGAGGTCGAGCTCTTGGGCAGCCCGGAGCTCGGTCTCTCTGCGGGAGTGTCGTCGCGCGAGGCGGAAATGCCGGCGCGCGAGATGACTTGGTGCAGGTTATGGTGTTGCTGGCTGGACTCCCTCTCTGCTTGACCATCGAAAGGTGCCCTGCCGGCTGCCACGGTGGCGGGCGACGCGGCGCTGTTCTCGCGACTGCGCCGCGAGTGCCCGATGGAGGCGGCGGACGTGGAGGGCATGAAGAGGTAGGTCGTCTGCGCCATCTGCAGCTGGTTCTCGATGCCGAACTCGTACGACGACTGCGCGCGCAGGTGTGGCGCACGCTCGCGGCCGAAGTCCTGCGGGTACACAGACACCCGCAGCACGCCGCAGACGGAGGCCGCCTTCGTGCCGCCGTGGTCGACCAGCGCCAGCTCCAGCTCGTTCTCCGTCTGCTTCTCGAGGCTGTTCAGCGTCATGACGGTGCGGCCCACCTCCATGTTCTTGGCTGGGTAGTAACGCATGATAATGAGCTCCACCTTCTCGCGGTTCGGCAGACCGACGACGAGGTCGAAGCTCTCGCAGAAGACGCACTCCGTGGCGCCCTCGACAATCGAGCTCTGGAACTCCTGCAGGCCAATCCGCACAATGCAGTAGAGGTGCACGCGCGAGTTGTCACCGCGGACGCGCAGGTTGCGCACGCGATCTACCGTGACGCGGGCGTGGAACTCGCCGGGCTCTGGGCCGTACTTGTCCACCATGCGGTTCAGGTACGCGGCGACGTTGAGCGTCGTGGCGTACTTGACATCCACCATCGCCAGCTCCGTCGGGATGTAGAAGTAGCAGAACCGGGTGAGGCGGGAGTGCAGGGCGAGGTCCTCCTCCGTCGGCGCGGGGGCAGAGCTGCCGTAGTTGCCGCACATGATGCCGAGCGTGATGAGGCCGATCGGCTCCGCGTGCGACGTCTTCGAGTCCTGCACCAGCATCAACGTCCGCTCCTTGGTGACGCCGCGGTGCAGATCCGCCAGCGAGACAAAGCAGTCCCCGTTGGCCACCTTGCCGTTCAGGACGACGCTGATTTTGACCAGCGTCGTCAGCGGCTCATCAACGGTGAAGCGGAGCGGCTCCTGGCCCTCCGGGTACACGAAGCTGCCCTGCGAGCCCGCCACCGGTGGCGTCTTGCCCTGCGTGTGGCCGTTCACGCGCGCTTTCACCACGGCGGTGCCCTCGGCGAGGAAGCCGTCCGTATACAAGTGCGAGATGCCGTAGATGAACACCTCCAGGTCCGCGGCGTGGCTGCGTGTCTCCTCCGCCAACCCGCCCAGCCGCCCGTGCAGGGCGAGACGGCTGCCCTCGCTGCCGGTCGTCAGGCCACCAGTGCTGCTCTCGCGCAGCCACCCGCCGAGCAGCACACTCTCGAGTTGCGAGAACTCGCCCACGTACCACTCCAGCCGGTGCAGCTGCTGCCGGGCGTGCAGGGACAGGTACTCGCGGATCTGCTCGCGGAGACGGTTCTCGGCGTCCATGGAGGGCAGGTAGCTCATGCCGAAGTTGATCGCGCCGAGGGAGAGGTAAATGGACCCGCACTCCTCGGCGTTCGCCTTGAAGGGGTGCAGCACCAGCGACGTCCACCGCGTGCGCATGGTGCCGCGCTGCACGTTGCGCATCGACATGGTGCAGTGCCCCAGCTTCTTGGAGCCGAACGGGGTGTCGGTGAGCACCGTGATGGACAGGTAGTCAATGTTCGGGTTCTCGACGCGGAACTTGAAGGTCTCGTTAAAGCGCGGCTCCGTCGTGTCAAACTGCACACGCGAGCGGTGCGACTCGCAGATGGTCGAGAGCAGCACGTAGGGGCTGGGCTGGTTGCGTGTCGGCTTGAAGAGGTTGGTGCAGCTGAGCAGCCGCACGCGCAGCTGCATCCGCGACGACCCGCGGCTTCCGTAGAACGTGTCGTTGAGGTCGGCTTGGCTCGCCGCCCCGTTCGGCCCCTCCGCCGCCTCCGCGGTGGCGAAGTCGAGGGAGGCGGACATGTCCGCCTCCGTGTCGGACGTCGCGTTGGACATGAGCAGGCTGTCGTCGGCGGAGCAGAACTCCTCGACGGAGTGGATGCCGCCGTCCATGAGGTTCAGCGTCGGCATGCGGCTGTAGCGCGACTGCGCGGACATGTACGACGCCGTGTCGTGGTCTGCCACGACGTGGGTGTTCGTGCCGTCGCTGCTGGACGACCCGCTGTCGTTCGAAGTGCCGGCGCTGGTGGCGCCGACGGCGCGAATGGCGTGCGCCGAGATCTGGTTGCGCTGGAAGTATTTTTTGAAATTGCTCCACTGCTGCCCGACGCTGCTGGTGGTGTGCAGCGCGTTCTGCTTTGGGCTGCTCGACGTGCCGTTGCTGTTCGCGTCGGCGCGGCCGGCGTCAGCGCTGGGGCCGAGAAGAGCGGCGGCGCGGTTGTCGCGTGTGCCCTCCATCACCACCGGCGCGCTGAGGTTGCGGTGCGAGGCGTGCCGCTTTGCCAGGCGCAGGCGGGTCTGGTCGACCAAGTTCAGGTCGACAACAGTGTACTTGAACCCGATCGTGCCCATCTCCTTCACCTTGCCGTTTTTCCTTTCCATCAGCAGTGGCAGCCAGTCGTTGTACTGCTTGGCCGGCTGCACGTCCGCCAGCGGGATCACAGCCCGGCCGATCTCCTCGTCCTTGCCGATGTCCGACTGGTCCATGACGACGAGCGTGATGACCATGTCGCCTGGGCGGTCGTAGTAGAACTCGCAGAACTCGAAGTAGTCCGGCTCCACGTTCGACTTCACCGTCTTTGTCTGGTAGGCATCGATGCCGACTCGCACGACGACGTACGGGTTGACGCCGCCGATGCCGGCGCGCAGGTCGCGGCAGCCGACGACGGTGAAGTAGAGCGCGTAGGTCGGATCTTCGTCGCCGTACTGCAGGCCCAGCTGGGTCATGAAGGACTCCATGTCGAAGACGGTCGCCACCGCCAGGTTAACGCGGTGCAGGCTCTCCGGGATGCGGCGATGCACGTAGCGGCGCAGCCGGCTGGCGAAGCTGTTTTCCAGCGCGACGTCCACTTCGTACTTGTGGCCCACCTCGTCGCTGAAGAGGTTCAGGCGGACGATGCCGCTGAAGTAGGCGTCGCGGGTGCCGGCAGCGCCGACGAGGTAGAAGTCGCGCTTGTTCATCACGCTGCGCTGCGTGTTCAAGCAGCTGAAGTCGACGCGGCCGTACACGACGTCGTCGCGCCGCGCGTTGACCACCTCGATGCGGATGAGGTCCGTCTCACGCACCACGTCAAACATGTAGTTCTCCTTCACCTTGGTCGGCGCGAACTGGCTGACCTCCATCGACTTGGTGCGCACCGTGGACGAGCCCATGCTGATGAGCAGGCGCACCTCCTGCTCGTCGAGGTCGGTGTCGGCTGACTCGCGGAGGGAGATGAGGGACTCGACGGCGACGAGCAGCCGCACCGTGCCGGGTTCGCGGCCGTACTCGACGACGAGGTCCTGCATAAACGGCTCCAGCTCGCAGAGCCGCGCCTTTGCCAGCACGTCCACCTCGGGCAACCGCAGCTGATCGTACCGCATGAAGAAGCGGCTGAGGCGGTCGTAGAAGTTGTCGACGCTCTCTGCGAGGTCTGGCGGGGTGAGACCGAAGTTGATTGGGCGGGCCAGCAGGTGCGCCACGCCGTTGACCGACATGCGCGTGACGCCCTCGCCGACGCAGAGGAACATGTTGCGCCGCGACACGTGGCCCTGCGAGAGCGGGGCGGCGCTGACGCAGCAGCGGCCGATCTCGTACGTCTTGCCGCCACCGCGGCCCATCAAGATGACCATGACGTAGAAGCGCTGCGGGTTGACGACGTCGAGGGTGACGGTGTTCGCCTCCGTCCACACAATGGTGTTCTGCAGCGTTGCGATCTCGGTCGAAAACTCCTCGGCTTCGCTGCGCAGCACCACGAAGACGTCGTCGGAGCCGAGGAAGGACTGGTTCCAGTGCTCCTTGTCGAGGTTCGTGCACCCGTCGACGCGCATCACCATGCGGAAGTCACCCGGCTCGGCGGCGCGGTACTGCCCGCACAGGCGCGCCATGAGCTCCTCGAAGGTCTCGCTCTCGTCCGGCACATCGGCCGTCAGCTCCGGCCGGCCACCGAGGCAGATCTTGCGCATGAGCAGCCGGCGCGACACGTCCACCGTGGTCGTCGTCAGGCTGTTGCCGGCCGCGCCGTCCGCGTCGTTGTGCGAGTTGGCGGGGAGCGGCGGTGGCAGGCGGGCGTTGGGCGGCGTCAGCGGCGCTGGGGCCGGCGTACTGTCGTGGCTCCGTGGAAGGGCAGGCGAGGAGCTGCGGCTATTCATCAGCGAGGCGAGACTGCCGTTGCGCGTGCTCTGCAACGGTGTGGAGGCGGCGGCGGTGCCTTTGCCGCGCCGCCGTGTCTTGGACAGGCCCGGCGAGGTCTTGCGGTTGTGCAGCCCATCATCCTGGACCCGCTCCGGTGGGTCGCGGACGTGCGCCATGAGGACGTCGAGCATGTGCACCTTCGCCTTGTCATAGCAGAGGAGAAAGCGTCGCAGGCGGCGCACGTTCTCCTCCTCCAGGGCCTCGTCCAGCTGGAGGTACTGCGGCGACTCGCCGAGGGTGTCCGACTCCAGCGAGATGGTGATGGTCCCCGCGATCCCGGCCGGCAGCGACTGCCGCAGCAGCGACGGCCCCACCTGCGCTCCCGCCATGCGCTGCGGGTCGGCCAACATGCTCGCGTTGCTCATCGACGAGCTGGGACTGTCGGCTGCTACGGACGTCAAAGGCCCTAGCGGGGTGCCGAGGGCAAAGGTGCGCCGCTTCCGCTGGTTGTGCACGAGGCGCTGAATGGCAATGTAGCACCGCCCCAGCAGCACCGGGGGCGTGGAGCCGGAGGAGGACGCCGAGGCGGGGTTTGTGCCGCCGGCGCTGGATCCCATCGGTCCTGTTGGCGCGCCGTTGGCGACGTCGCTGTCGTCGATCATCGTGCAGTTTGGCGCACGCACGACGCCATGGGTGGCCGTCACCACGCCAATGCCGGGCAGCACCAGCCCCATCGGCTCCTGCACATCGTAGACGGAGATCTCAATCACGGCGAGGCGGTGGGTGTTGCCGACGAAGAAGCTCTCGTTGAAGGAGGCGGAGAAGGAGTTCTTCTTGACACGGGTCTGGAAGCGGTAGGTGCCGTCGACAATTACGGTGACGCGCGGGTTGACGGTGCAGCTGCCGTTGACGGCCGGGCGGTACAGCTGGCAGCGATGCACCTTGACAGTAAGCTTGCCCATTGACTCCTTCCTCTGTCAATCAACGGAAATAAAAAACACTAAAGCGTGTGCTTGAGTATTTATGTGCAAGCGTGGTGTTGCAAGATTTTTTTCCCTTTATGTCTGGGAGAAAACACAAGGACTAAACTTTAAACACTTTTACTTCTTTTTTTTTTCGGCGCTCAATTGGACGCTACAAAAAAAAGTCTTGATAAATATGACGCAATGGAGAATTGTAAAGGAAGAAAGATGTCCTGAGAAAACTCAATCTTTATTTTAAAAATCACTGAAGTGCGACAAAAATTGGTTACAATTGTGGTATCAAAAAAAGAAAAAAATTCGAATGATATAACGAAAATGAGAAAAGAGAAACCTTCTGGAGCTGACTTTGAGCCGAACGTTCGTGCAAAAGCTCTGCGTGTGTGTATTTAAGTCGAGAAATTGTATAGAAAAAAAAGCAGACAAAAAATAAAAAGTAAACTACGAATCGAAAGAAAAAGAAATTGTATAAACAGTTCCCAATAATGTTTTTGCTGCGTGTTGATGTTTCCTTTTTTTTCAGAACCCGAATCCAGCTTTGTCGATGCGGAGGCTAGATAAAGAGCAAAGCGCTTCTGGATCACCAGATCAAGCTTGTATACAATGCTGGTGTACAGATAAGCTGCTATGCCTTTCCTTTGCTATTGCGTGTTCAAGGAAAGGAAGAATATGCTGAGCAAAGGAGAAGCGCAAGTAAAGGACACACACACGCACACATTTAAAACACGAACAAGAAATGCAGATATAGAGAGGCAGGGAGGTGAAGATAAGCGTGAGAATGAGCATTGAGAAAGCCGTGAAAACAAAAACAAACAAAGTCGACATTCGGGCTGTTGCCAGACGCAGCTGCCATGAACACGAAAGTGAAATGACGGCCTGAGATGTGCCACACTTGCTTGTTTGGCATTACGATGCCTGTACTCGTCCAAAACCAACAACGATAATAAACTCTGTCGTGTGTCTGTTCATTCTCATTTTCAATTAAATCTGGTGATCAAGAGGCGCGAGAGCCTCCAGAACTTAAACGACTAAACATTAAAAGCCGATGGAACTGATCAACTGTGGAAAGAAATGAAGGTGGGGTCTCAACACGCTCCTACCTTCCCCCATTCTCCCCTTCTTTTACTTTGAAGCTGCGTGATCGGCGTAGTACTGCAGCGTTGCCACCTCGGACGTGAGAGTGTCGCGCACCAGCTGCTGACGCGCCACGTCACGATCAGAAGTGTCAAAGACACGCACCAGCGCAGATTGCTGCTGCTGGGCAGCGGCTACTTTGATCTGCAAGAAGGCACGCACGGCCTGGCTCAGCGCCGGCGTTCCGGGGGCAGCCCACTCAACAGAGATGCGGTGATACAAATCCTCGTAGTCCGCCTTGGCTGCGGTGAGGAGGTACACCGTGGCACCAAGCAAACGCGAGTGCTGCGCCACCTCCGTCTCGTGCTCGCCTGCGGTGCTCCAGCGGAAGCTCGGCACCCCTTCCGCATCCTCCTCGGTCTTCCACGTGTCGTAGGGGCGAACCAAGTAAAGCCCCTCATCGTACAGGATGCCTAGGCGCTGCAGCTGCTCCACACGTCGCTCCATGTCCTTGTGCACCGCAGACACCTCGGCGAGGGCGTCGTTGCCAAAGAGCTCCTTCTTCCACGCCCCCACCACACTCTCGGCTTCCGCACCCTGCCCGTCCGTGTCAGAGTTGATGAATCGAGAAACCACCTCTGACACGCTTCCCGTGGTCTTTATCGCAGGAAGGAGGTAGTGCAGCACGGTGGCCGTGGTCGCCAGCGACGCCGCGGAGCACCGCACAAAGTCGTTGCGAAGTACCGCCTTTGTGACGAACTGAAACTCCACCGCAAAGCGGGCGGCACCGATGCGGCCGTAGCAGCCGTATATCTGCTCTCCTTTCTTGACCGCACGCGTCGTGACAACGGTGAAGTTGGTCGCGTGCTTGCGGCCGCCACCGCGCACCTCGAAGGTGGTGTTGGCGGCAAAGGAGTGGTTGAGGATGTCCAAGCCGGGCAGCAGGTACGGACCCTCGCGACCCGCCAGCTCCTCGCGGTGAAAGTTGCGGGAGAAGACCTGCGCGAGGCAGTCGCAGAAAAGGTCGAAGGTGGCCTTATCGCTGGGCCACACATCGGGTGCGGCGGCCATGATCTGCTGCGCGGTTGCCCACCGCTGAAGGACGCGCAGCTCTTCCAGCGCCTGCGCCACCCCAGTCAGCGCGGCGGGTCCGAGTGTAAGCCATTTCTCCACAGCACTTCCATTCTCAGCCTCCTTAGGAGGTTCACTTTCGCCGCTCGCGCTCGTCGACAGCACTCCAAGCGCGCCAGCCTGGCTCGACGTCAGGTCAAATAAGTGGTGGTCCATGCGCGGGCACGTCTCTAGCCACGGACGCCACAGGGAGTTAGCGCGGCACAATTCGGCCATCAGCACCAGCACGTCGAAGAGCGCGGCATCCGCCATCGCTGCGGGGGACGCGTGCAGCACGGCGACGCACGGAGCTGTCGCCACCGCCTTCATGTAGGGCGACACGCCGGACGCTTCTGGGCAGCTGATGACGACCGTTCCCGGTGGCAGCGGGCGAGCCGCAAAGACACCCATGCCCATCGTCTTGGTTGGCACCAGAAAAGCGACATCGGGGTGGAGGAAGATGTCGCGTTTTTTGGCGTACTTGGCGAAGGCCTGCGGCGACGGGTTCTTCCCCAAGTAAGTCGTTGAGGTGGACGCGGAGGAAGCCATGGAGACACGGTACAAAGATTTTTTTTTTTGGCGGCGAAGTAACACCGTAATCCTTTTTTTTTTTTTTGTGATTTGGCTGCTGTTGCTGTGATACGTCAAAAGGGGAAGAAAAAAAGGAGGAGAATTCAAAGCGGGAAAAATGGTCAGAGACCCTCGCACAAGGATCCTTCATTCTGTGCTGTGTAAAGGGTTTCTCTCACTGGGTGTGAAAGAGAATGTGTTCCGTACGTACTTGCTCATAAAAACTCGATAAAGTCTTCATATTTTGCTCTTTCCAGCTCACTTGAAAGCTTTGTGTTGCGTAATTCATCCTCAACTCCTCTGCAACTCACTGCCAGTAATTAAAACGCGAGCTGCTAAAAAATACACTGTGTTCAACATTCAAGTTCGTGCAGGTAGTGAATTATCTCCGCAGACTACTTTTAAAGAGTTGCTGTAATGGGAAACTGTTTTTCGGCGCATTGCCTTGTCGTTTGATCACCTGCAAATGAATAATTAAAAAACGAGAAAAACATGCATCCAACAGATGAAGAAAGACTAATAAAGTTTCAAGTATCAACCACAAACGGATCCAAAACTGAAAAAGCCGAAATCGAGGCAGGTAGGAACTCAGACCACAAGCTCTAACAACTGTGCCAAACTTTCACAACATTTTGCTTCTTTTGCATCTGCCACGACAACGTTTTTTCTTCCCATGTATCACCTAAATTACGCAACCGCAGCTACGCTTTTTTCTAACATCAGCAACTAGTCAGGATTCTTCTCCCACTTTTTTTAATGACAAAAAGAGACACTTTGCAAGGTTGGCGCGTCTCACCACGCCACTACTCCGCTTACTCTCTTATCCCTCCCCTCTTTCCCCGATCGTTCATCTACATTTAGTCAGCAGGGAACATGAACGACAGGCAGGACGGCTGGCCATCGTACTCACCAGAGTTCTCTTCGTCCTCGTGGAAAAGACCGCCAACGTGGCCCATAAAGCAGCTCGTTGCGAGGTTCAGCATCGCCGACTCGCCGCGCAGCATGCCCGGCGGGTTCAGCGGCACGCACGGCGCGTCGATGTGGATGCGGCGGCAGCTGTCCTTGAACTCCGACACCTCCTGATCCCACGCCTCGTACGGCTGCTTCGGCGACGCGAAGAGGTACAGACGACGGACAATGTCGTAGAAGCGCACCGCACGCGAGCGCACCGCCGGGTCCGCCGGCGTCCCCTCCAGCTCCGTCACGTCGTTCACGTTGAGCAGGCCCGAGCACAGGTAGGTCCACAGCGGCTTCGCAAAGACGACGTCCGACGCGGGGTCGATGGCGGCCCGGTAGAGGGCCGTGTGGTGGGCACCGTTGTCCTCGAGAATGCGCGGCCACTCGCTGAGTGTGTACACGAAGTTCACTTCGTAGGCGCCGAGCGGCGTGGAGCTGGTCGCCGGCGACGACGGCGGCGGTGAGGCGTCGCTAGGCGTCACGTGCAGCTTGCCGTGCGAGTAGACGAGGTCCTTCTCGTTCACCACCCGCACCGGGTACTTGACGCGCTCGCACAGCGTCTGCATGATGGAGACGAGCTCGCGCAGAAGGCCGTCCATTGGGTGCTCGTCTGACAGCACAATGGTGAAGGCGGTGCGCGGGCCACGCAGCGTCTCGACCATCTTCAGGTACGCGGCGAAGTCCATGCGGTACTGCGTGGACATGAAGGAGCGCAGCGACGGCGTCATGATGTGGATGGCGTTCTTCAGCGACTCGGCAATCGGCACCAACTGCGCCAGCTCCGTCAGCACGCGTGCGTTGCCGAAGTTCACCTTGCCGAGGCACCACGCCTCGTCGTGCGGATTCTTGATTGGGATCTCCTGAATAGCGCCGGGGATGGTCGTTATGATGGGGCCCTTCGTGTGCGGGGTGCTGCCACCCGGGGAGGCGGGCGAGTTCGAGTCCACCGGTGAGTCGACCGGGTCGCGGTCCTTGTGCACCGTGCGGAACTTCGCCACCTCCGCCGGGTCCGTCTCCACGTTCGGGTAGAAGGACAGCACCGCTGCCAGATGGATCTCGCCCCGCGAGAACTCCCGCTGCATCGCCTGCACCCACTCCAGTGGAATGTCGAAGTAGGTCGCAAGGGCCTGCAGCAGCACCTCGGAGGTGCTTTCCTCGGAGTCGATAACAGCGGGGTCCTCGAAGGGCTTGAAGAGCTTGTCAAGGTCGCGGCAGACCTTCGTGTCGGCCTCCGCCCCGGTCGGCAGCGGGGCATTCAGCGGGTTCGTCGGCAGCGTGCGGAAGCTGTGGCCGAGACACATGCGGTGGAAGAAGAACTGGAAGGTAAAGCGCAGCACACGCGCCGTCGCACTCGTCGCACCAACAAGGGTCTCCGCCGAGCCGCTGCGCATGCCGTACGCGTGCCCGACTCGCCCGCTCGGGATGTCAAGCCCGGCGTGCAGGTGGTAGTGGGTGATGTGCGGGTGGTCGGCGTGGTCCAGCGGGGTCGAGCGGTCGCGGATGATCGCCGGGAGCGGGTTCAGCGGGGCGTAGATCTGCTCCCGCGTGGGGGCGTCCGGGTAGGAGAGCCACCCCGTGCACTGCGGCATCGGGCTGGCATCCTCGATGGACCACGTCTTCTTCTCCGCGTCGTGCCGCAGGGTGGCGTACCGCGCAACGCAGCGCTCGCCGTCCAGGTAGGCCTCGTCGGGGGAGATGAAGGGGCCAAAGTACTGGTTCTGCTCCGCAATGCCGACGCGGTGGTCGTCCACGTACGAGATAACGCCGACGTGGCCCCACGGCGTCAGCTCCGGGTGGTACGGGTAGATGATGATGTCCCCCGGCTGCGGCTTCTGCGTCGCGGTGCCGTCGTTGTGGTGGTGGTGCAGCGCGTACTTCGCCCCCGTCTCGACGTGCGTAATGTCGTTCATCGCGTAGATCTCGCTGGCGCGGCCGCAGTTGTCGAAGACACACCCCGTCGTCAGCAGGAGAAAGCGGCGCGCGTACTCGACGCACTGGTAGCGGTAGCCGGTGTAGATGAGCGTGTTGACGTAGTTGTTCTCACCGCTGAAGTAACCGTCGTCGCGGTTCGAGCACGCCACCACGCCGCGGAAGCTGCCTTGCTGTTCGCCATAGGGAAGGAGGCGGGATGCGGGAGGGACAGGCGTTGCTTCTACGGTAGACATCTTGACAAGAGAGGAAATAAAGAGAAAAGAAAAGAAAAGCCTGCAGCCTCAAACCGCGATGCCACAGAAGAAGAAAAAAAAGCTATCAAATAAGTGAAGAAACTAATATAATAATAGTGCAATTCTCTCTTTAAATTGGTAATACAACGATTGTCAGAGCGCACGCAGAAATTAGATGAGACAAAATAAGTGAAAAAGGATAAAACCTCAAGAAGACGACGTTGCTTTAAGTGATCGGATATGTTGGCGCTACCCGTGTCTCTTTTGGAAAAAAAAAAGAAAACCGAAGAGTTATGTGTAGGGGAAGAAGAGAACCAAATGCAACTACAAGCAGCGCAGTGTGCGAAAGTAACTCGGAGAGCGAAGAGGCGTGCAGCTGGCACAATAGAAAGCGCGATACAAAGAGAGAGAAACGAAGTTCTAGCAAGGGACCTTTTCCCTACGTTGTTGTGAGAATACGTAAAAGCAGAACAAGGAGCGATTTCCTCGATGCTGGCAGCTGAATAGGAAGAGGTAGCAAGTATTACGGGAGAAAAAAAAAAGAAGTGCGAAGCTCAAAGAAGAGGGGAAAATAGAAAGAGTTTAAATTCCTCTCCGAAAAAGGTAGAAAAACGAGTGTTTTGGGGTTGTGGTAGAAGTGGTGAAGACGATGGTTGCGAGGATAGTGGGAGAAGAATAGCGGGAGAACAAGTGTGAAAAAGAGCAATCGAGATTCGCTGGACAATTGTGCACTTTAAATTACTCCGGGGCTGCGAATAGTCTGGTTTCTGTTGCGCTTCGTTGTTGAACTCAGAACGCTTGTCAGCAACAAAAAAAAGTGCACCCTTTAAAAAAAAAATGCGTGCGCCTTTGTTCCGGCGCCAGCAAATGAAGTGGAAGCAACAGTCGAAGCCGTCACAACAATTAAAAGCTTCTATTCTCGAAGATGCACAGAAAAAGCATAATAAGGGCACATTTTTTTCGTTTTTTCCCTCCTTTTTTCAATTTTGTTCTTTTTTTTACACTGTGATATGGAGAAAAAGCCGCAAACGAAATTGTACATTATAAACTTTACAAATCGGTGCCAAATTTGGAAATGAAAATAAAGGAAGTAAAACAGCGACGCCACGCCACGGCGACTTAGCGACGGATGTTGACAAACAGAACAGATATTCTACAACAAAAACACTTTCCCGGTAGAGCAGAAGAAAAAAATGGGAAGAGTTGCTCGACACTGCAGAAGAGTCAAATTTGTGAAAGAGGAGCAAAACCGGTCTTTTTTTTCACGTTTGAGAGGCTGGATGGGCAAGGTGTGGGGACGCGTCCCCAGGAGCGGTGTTATCGTCTCCTGTCACGTGGCTCGCCACGGTCGCCTCCAACCCGCTGGGTCGGTGCTGCATGGGTGTGAAGGCAAACGACACGGTGCTGCCCAGCCCGCCGCCACCGCCCACACCTACTCCGCCGCCCACTGCACTGGCACCGCCAGAGACGGACGTCATCTTTGGCCGCAGCGGCACCTTCGTGTCCTGCGACTTCTCCTTGGCACGGGCCATAATGAGACTAGACAGGCGGCGCAGCGTCCCCTCCAGCGCCGGCGGCAGGCGTCGGTTCTTCGAGTGCACCACGGTGATGTCGCACACGCACGACAAAATTTCCGCCTGGTGCCGCGACCGCAGCTTCTTCAAGTTCAGCAGCTGCTCGTACTCCGTGATGTCGAAGCGGCGGTGCCCCTCGCGGAAGTTGTTGAATAGCACGACCAGCGGCACGTTGTTGTAGTGCTCTGTCACCTCCTTCAGATACCGGTACGCTTCCGGCAGCGCCTGCAGGTTCAGCACGTCGACGACGAACATCAGAAAGTGCACCTCCTCCATCCGGCGGACGTAGTAGCGCCAGTTCTTGCGAAAACTCTCCCGCCCGCCAAGTTCGTTTAGCGCCCACACCCACTCCTCGAAAGCGACGACGTGCTGCGACATGCCCACCGTCGCCACCGTCGGCCGGGCAACGCCCTGCATCGAGTTGACGATGAGGGACTTGCCCGTGTTCTCGAGACCAAAGACAAGTCCGGCCCGCCAGGCGAGGCGAGCCAGCCGTGCCTCGCGTGGTAGCAGCTTCGTCAGCGCCACCTCCGTCACACACGCAAAGTCGTACGCCTCTGCCGCGGTCGGCGGGGCGACAATGTGCAGCGACGTGTGCTCGTGCGGGGTGCTGATGGATGCCGGGGCGGAGGCGGGCGCCGGCGGCGTTGTCGGCTCCTGCGCTGCCTGGTGGCGCACGTTCGTCAGCGAGTGCCGCCGCCGCGACACCGTCGAGTGCGCATTGCCCGGCTTGCGCGTGGCCCGGTTGGCGGCCCCCATCGAGGAGTTGCCGCTGGCGACGCTCAGCTCCTGGTTGACCGGGGAGTGCTGCGGGTTGTCCTGCGCCGTCTCGAGCGTCAGCGGGCCGCCCAGTTGCGGGGCCGTGCGCTGGGCACGCTCGGGGAGGTTCTCCGACTCCGACAGCGGGGAAATGGGCTCGCGGGAGACGCTGCCTTCGTGCAGGGACTCTCCGCCCGTGTTCGCCGCCGCCAGTCGCCGCAGCTCCTCGTCGATGTACTGCTCGTTTGTCTCGTACTCGCAGAAGTCGCGCAGGAGCTGCCGCGCCTGGTTCCACGTCAGCAGCGACGTCGTCTCGTCATCTACCGCGCGCACGTACATCTGGCGCAGCTTCTGCAAGTTGACAATGAGCACGCGGGCCACGTCGTGCTTACTGGGCCGCTTGTCCTTGCCAAAGGCGGAGGCGAAGGCGCGAATGGCTTTGAGGATGTCGTCGGAGCCGATCTTGAGGTCCACCGGCGCGCGGCGCTGCGAGTCGTAGATGGCGTTCACCACGCGTTGCATCGTCAGCAACTGAATCTCAGCGCTGCGCTCGTACGCGACGGCCTCGCCGAAGTCGGCGGCCTGCAGCGTGCCGACGGAGCCGCCGTCGGAGTCGCTGTCGAACTCGTCCTCGACCTGCTGCCGCAGCGTGTCCGGCACGGCGTGCTCTGGTGCGGAGAAGTAGTGGTCGCACCACCCGCCCAGCTTCGCCTCGGCGGCGTAGAGGTGGATGCCGTGGAAGGAGTTTGTGACGAGCGCGCCGCGGGCCGTGTTGGCGCCGCTGCGGTGGCCGTGCCCGAGTGCCTGCATGAGACTCTGCGTGTCGTCGTCCTTCACACAATACAAGGTGTCCGTCAGCACACCCGCCGCGAGGGACGGCTCGAAGACGCTCGGCTTGCTCAGCGGGCCGGCGGACGCGTACGGCGCGAAGTCCACCACGAGCGCGCCGACGTTGTTGCAAAAGGTGGTGTAGAGCACGTTGTCGTCCACCTGCATACCCGAGCTGCTAAGCTGCGTCTGTGAGTGCCGCAGCACCTGTGCGACGTGCTGCAGGCGCGACAGACACACCACGCGAACGTGTCGCACGAGGTGCGGCAGCTCCGACACGCTGATTGGCATGTCCAGCTCCGCCGCGGCGCGGAAAAGGTGGTCCCACATGACGACCACCTTTACCTGCTTGTTGAAGATGCCGTTCAGCTCGGTGCGGAGCTGGCTCAGCTGCGTCTGCAGAAAGGCGTTGAAGGCGACTCCGTACAAATCGTCGCACAACGAGTCGCCCGTGGTCAGCCGCTGGTCAGGAAACCCGCGGCGGCACTTCGTTACGAGCAAAAAAGCTGGTCGGCAGTGCTGCTCGTAGTCCGGCGTGTGCACGGTGCTAATCACGGGCGGTGACCGCCCTTCCTCGACCGCGCGTTTCTCCAGTTGGATGCACAGGCCAGCAATGCTGTCGCGTATCAGCTTCACGGCCAGCGCAGCGTCAGAGGCGCTGCCCGACGGCACCCCCAGCGACGTCTGACGGCTGTGCACGAAGCCAGTCGGCGCACCCGTCACGCTCGCCCCTCCGGGAAAAAGGCTAAAGTTTGCCACCCCACCAGCGGCGCCGTCACCACCACCACCGGCAATGTTGAAGGTCGCCGTCGTGTTCGAGCGACGCTGCAGACGCGGTGAGGCGTTGCTCCCGTCCCGCGGGGCACTTCCAAGGACGTTGCCTGCCGCATTCTTAATCAGCACCTGCGTGTTGGTCTCTCCAATCAGCCGCTCCACTCGCGAGACGGCCTCCTTGACGCTGCTCAGCGCACTTTCGAAAAACGCTGCCGTGACGAAGCGCTGCAGAAACGCCTCCACCTTGACGCCGTCGCTGACGTGCTGGCCCCACTGGAACGTGATCCAGCCACGTCGGCTTGACGGGACACCGAGGTACTCCTGAATATCCGCGCACGCCCGCGCGCAGTTCGGCTCCGTCTCGATCCAGCCCTCGATCACCGGGTTGCGGAAGACGTTCGACTGCACAAGGCGGAAGACCTCGTCGGGCTGCGTGACGACGAAGCTGACCCGCTCCGTCTTGCTGCGCAGCAGACACACATTCAGCGTCATGATCCGGCCCACCGGGTTGTACTTGGGGCCGCGGCGCACCGTCATGGCGTGGTCCTCGTTCATGGCGTGCACGTACAAGATGTAGTTGCGCGGCATGTCCGCGGCATCCCCGCTGTACGCGCGCACGATGGCTGTCACACTCGCCAGGGCAATGTCGACCGCCTCGGCGACGTACTGCAGCAGCGAGTCTGGCACCTCGGCAAGAAGGCGGGCGGCGTCGATGCTAATGTTGACGCCAAGGCTCTCCGACACAGACTTGGCGCGGCGCAGCACCATACCGAGAACGTTTTTGTGCTTGTTGGTCGTCGTGTACGTGTCCATGATGCGCGTAATGGCGTTCGACCACTCCTCGCGCTCCTCGAAGCTGCTCATGCGAAACTTGATGTCGCGGGGGCCGCGGTTTTGCACGACCATGACAAAGAAGCGGTTCTGCTTGTCGTCGGCGTAGATGACGTTGCGGATGTCGGAGGCACGGAACACCTGCAAAGGGACGTGCTCCTGGTCATTGCGGTACACCTCCAGGCGGCAGCTGCGCTCGTTGACGACCCAGAAGCGTTTTTTGTAGCCTTTTAGTGATCGCCGTCCACGCCGCTCCATTTGACAGCGCAGGAGGCCCATGTGCGGAGTCGGGCCATGCGAGACCAGCTCGCTCATGGTGCGCTCCATCTCTACCCCTTCGTATCTCTCAACTCCTGCCAGAACTACTCTTCTTTTCCCCCTTTGCTCGCTTCGGCGTGCAGCGCCCAAACGGTAGCTTCACCGAATGTCTTCTTCTTCTTCTTTCCTGCTCTTCACGCAGTTATGTGATTGAATGCGTCTCGTAGCTCTTTAGTCACAGGCGTTTGAAGAAATGGTGCAAATCTCCGCGTTTTGAAGTTGCCACTAAGAAGAAGGGAAAGGGAAACTGATTCAAAAAAAAAAAGAGTAAGAGTAAGAACAAACGAAGACAACAGCAATCTTTAGAAACGTGAGCGGAAGAGATCAACGACCACGTGTGTGTTGCGCCTTTGTTCCACACAGTTCCTCCTTCTCTCCTCAATGGCTACGAGAAGGAGTCGAAAATGAGAGAAGGAAAAAAAATAGTAATAATAATAATAATAATAATAATAATATTAAGAAAATACAGGTACAAAGAGAGGAGAAAAAGAGAAACTACGCTTTATATGGGAAAAAGGGAAGAAGATGAAAAAGGAGAGCTATATGCCCAAAAGGGGGGAAAAAAGCGGGGGGCGTAACCTATTGTAGAAGTGTACAGAGTATCAAATCTAGTGTTAACAATCAATTAGTATATATACGTATCACGCAATCTTCCGTGAGTCGTTTTTCTTCTACGAAGGCAGATACAATGGCAAAGTAATGCAAAAGAAGGAACACTGCTGTTCTACGCGTGCACTGAGTGTGTGTATGTGTTTGTCTATATGCAGCAAACTGCGCGAGTAGAGGATAGCACTCCGACAAGCAGCTCTCTCACTTTGTCAACTACACACCACTCAACTTTTCTTCGTTTGTGTGTCAGCGTGCGCAGCGAGTGTTGGTGTAGAGCAAAATGAGAAGGAGAGATGTGATTGAAAAATGAAGGCTTGGTGATTTGTATAGATTTGTTGTGCAAAGCAGAGTGCAAAAAGAGAAGCACCGAAGCAATGATGACAGCTGGCTGCGCAATTGTAAAATGGTAGAACATTTGAACTCACGCGACAATTATCTCACTAAAAAGATGCATTTACGCAGAGCGTTTGACTTTTAAATAATACCAGAGTTTATTAATCTTGTTGCTTTGTTTTCCAAAGTTTTCTCAAGCGTAAAAACAATGTTACAGCTCCAATCTCCGTTCTTCCTTATTAAAAAAAAAAAATCTAGCGCGCGTGCCGGCCACGACCCACACCGTTCATGAAGACTTTCCTTTGAAGAGACGCGTGCGGCGCTTCGTGGGTCGCTCAATCACCTCCTTCACCGCCTCCAGCGTGCCACCGTGGGTGAGCTCAAACTTGCTCCACTCCTCCAGCAGCGGCGACAGCAGCAGCTCCCCCCACTCGCGCGCCCTCTGCACGGCGTCGAAGTGCGTCGTCTGTTCTGTCCAGCCCAGCGCGTGGCGAATGCGGTGGCGCTCCGTCTCCACCATCGACTTGAGCATGCCACGCAGCGCTGCCTTCGCCTCCTCCGCCGCGACGCCGTCAGACGCCTGGTCCGCCTTCGCCCCTTTCGCTCGCTCAAGGTACGCCGCCACCGCCTCGACGGCGTCCGACCAGCGTGCGGTGGCAGGCGTCAGCGTCGCTGGCAGCCGCGACGGTGCCGTGCCGGACAGAACGCCGCCGCCGCTGCCCTCGCCGCCCTCGAAGTAGTTCGTGTACCACGCAATCGCCTCATGCGCGTAGGCGTCCCAGACGTCCTGCAGGAGACCGGCGTAGAGCCCCTGCAGCTGCGCCTGCGCCTCCGCCAGCTCTGCCCGCGTCATCTCCACATCTTCGGGACGGGCTTTGCGACGGCCAAGCTGACGCTGCAGCGCACGACAGCGGCGCGTGTGCAGGTGAATGCGATGTGCCCAGGCGGCATCCACGTGCGCCAGGAGGTCGTACCGCTGCGTGAAGGACACCACCCGCACTGCTTCGGCGTTGAACGTGCGAATGCACGCGGCGTAGAGGGCGTCGGCGCGTGCGGCTTCATGTTGCTGCTCCTCCAGCTTCGCGTAGTCCAGCCACCACTGCACGTCGAAGGGAAAGGCCTGGATTGCATTTTGGAAATCTGTGCGCAGCTCCGCCACAAAAGGGGCACCAGCAGTGTCCTCTACCTCACTGAGAGAAGCGCTGCTGCCGCCGCCCGCTGCTGCTGCTGCTGCTGCTGTTGCCGCCTGGACTGCAGCCGCGCGTTGGCGCTCCTCGAACAGAATCGCCTCCCTGAAAAGACCGATATCCTTCGTCACCTGCGCTCCAGCACGCAGCAGCTTGCGCGCCTGTGTCACGTTGCCGGCCCGCTCCTCCGCTTGCGCCGCCTCCACCCACAGCCGCGGACACAGCGCAGCGTCGAAGGGGAAGTTGCGAATCTCGCTCGTCAAGACGCGCCGCGCCTCGTCCACGTTGCCGTCGCGCTCGCAGCAGTGGGCGTACTCCATGACGAGCACAGCACGCTGCTGTGCGCTGTAGGCGTCGGTGGCGGGCATCTCCAGCGCGCGTTGCAGAATTCTGCGTGACGACGTCGCTCCACCTGCGGCGGCTGCTGCTTTGGTTGTCGTGACGGCAGTGGAGCTGCAGAGCATTGCAGGCACAACACCACTTTCTCCTTCCGCTGCTGATGTCCCCTGCGCTGCAAGAGCCCCGCTGTCGCCTTCCTGATCGCGGTAGAGGGAGTAGAGTGTCAGATAGGCATCAAAGTCACGCACATTTTTGCTGAGGCGCTCCTCGTACAGCTGAATGGTGCGGAGGCGCGCCACCTGCTCGAAGTGCTCCCCGTCCCCGTGCAGGCGCTCAAAGCGGCTGTAGGCCAGCAGCACCTTCTCCAGCGCAGGCGGAGAGGCGGCCACTTTCTCAAGCGCACTGTGGTAAACGGCACGCGCAGACGCGACGTCGCCGGCCGCTACGTGTGCCTCGGCGAGCGCCAGCGGCACCCGGCAGTCCTCCTGGCCCCACAACTCCTCGTTGGGAAGCGCCTGCATCGCCGTCTGGAGCACCTTCACGGCGCGGGCGAAGTCACCGAAGACCTGCTGCTCCGTGGCGCTGTAAAGCAGCCAGCTGGCGACGCTGTTGAAGCGCTCCACGTACTGCCGCAAAATATCACGGCATCCGGCCTGGCGACGCTGCTGGGCCTCGTGCAAGGCAGCCAGCTCGTACGCGCACGGCGGCGCGGCGTCGCCGGCAAGCCAGCGGTGGAAGAGATCCCGCACGCGCTGCTCCTGCCCGGCGGCCTGCTCCATCGCCAGGTACTTCACCCAAAGGTCCACGCTGGACGGGAGCGCCGTAATGCCGCGGTTCCACACCTGCCGCGCGTGCTCCACAAAGCCGTTCATCTCCTCCAGCTCCGCGTAGTCGCGCCAGAGGGTGCTGTTCTCGCCGTGCACCGGGACGGCGCGCTCCATGACGGCGCGCATCCGGTCGAAGTCGCGCTGCTGCGCCTCCCAGCGGGCGTAGCGGATCCAGTTGCCAATGGCCTTGTAGCCGCGGCGCACACCTTCCTCCAGCTCGGCGCGTCGCTTTTGGCGGTACAAGGCGAGCTCCTCGCGGCTGTGAATCATAACGCGGGCACCGGCGCCGGACTGGTTGGGGGAGTGAAACTTCTGCATCGCCACCGCGTCCTTAAAGAGCTTCTGGATGCTGACCTGCTCCTCTGCCTGGCGCCCGTCTCGGTAAACATCGCGGCGCCGCATTGCCGCAGCCGCAGGGCCGAGCCGCCGGTTATCCTGACGAGAGCGCTTCATCTGCGCAGTGCAGTGAGAAAGTAGAAAATTAGTTTCTAAGATTTTTATTGATTTATGAATATTCACCTGTGAAACGAGCTACGCGCTTATAGTCGCAAAACACAAAAGCAAGCGGTTCAAAATAAAGAAAAAAGCTAATTTTTCTAAACTTAATTGAGACAATGCACCAGCAGTTCAAGACGTGCGGTGTGTCTATTTGTACAAGTTCTGCGTTGCTGTGGAGAAGAGGTGAAAAAAGAAAAGTGTAACGAGAAGCGAAGAGAGGAAAAGTTGGATATGTCATCGCACAACAAAAACCAAAGAAAGAGAAAGTAATTATTCAGTAAGAGCTCAACGCCTCACCGTTTCAAATACGAACCTGTCGATTAAAACGAGTAAAAAAAAAATTGTATAAAACGAAGTGATCAATGCCTCAGCACTGTCGAGTACCTCATCAAGCCTGCACAGCCGCGAAAAATTGTGCATTTGTGCGTGTCCGTACTCACTCAAATTAATTTCGACAACTGCAGCTTATGTTTACTGTGCTTCACAAATTTCCATTATTAAAGATGGTTGTTTTTTCTGGTATATTTTTGTTTATCTTATTCTGTGTTACGCAGAAACTCGCCGCAAAGCCAAGATCCGAAGTTGCGCGCGCGCCATCTATGGGAAACAACAAAAAAGGCCACTTCAACGAAAAACAATTTCTCTCTGCATTAAGCGGTGAGACAGAACTGAACGTCTTGATTAAAAAAAAAAAAAGCCCCCAACAACCAACGTCAACAATCATGAAAAAAAAAGAGTTGAAAAGATCAAAACGTGCACCGCAAGGCACGTTCAACAAACAAACAGCGAAGAAAACAAAATAATAGGTGCTACAGCGCAACAACGTGTCCCTCCGCAACAAAAACTATTGACGTCACCAGCACGCTCAAAAGAAACAAAAAAATAACAATCCACAACAACAACCGCGCGCTTTCTTTCCAGTACAGCAACGTTACTTCAGCTCACTTCTTTTATTCAGTTGAAGACGTTCGATGCACTTACGCTGATTAAAAAGGAATGCAAGGTGGCCTCCGCATTCGGCACGGATCGCATTGCCGGCCTGTACGCTGGGGCACCCATCAGCTCCGTCGCACAAACTACCATGGGGTCCATCACACCCGCCGTGAACGGAGAGAAGGCACTGCGGGATGCGGCAGCAGACGACACCGACGACGTCGCCCCGCCTCGGCTTTGGAGAATGTCTACCGCAATTCGCGCCGCGGCGCTCAGCGCGCGACACACATTGCGCCGCAACGCCTCCGGTTGCAGCCCAGCAACAGCTGCGGTGGTCTTCGCATTCCCCACGACTCCGCCACCTGCGACCGCATCTGACGACGACGACGTCGCTGACATCATGTCGCTCTGCTCCTCGTCCTCTTCGTTGTCGTGCACCGACGCCGAGGCGACGCCGTCAGCACGCTTGCGCAGCACCAGCGCCACGTGGAAAAGCGTCGCCATGGCGGTGTAGGCGTCTACCGAACGGTGCGCGCTCAGCAGCTCCGCCGGGACGTCCTCGTACGCGTAGGTCAGCGCCGTCGTCACCGTGCGCACAAACCCGCTGAACTGGTTCTCCAGCGCGGAGAGCTCACCGCAGTAGCGGATCAGCTCTGCCCACGCCGCTGCCCGGTCAGCTGCCTGTGCGTCCGCGTCGCACTCGTCCGTCGGTGTGCGGCGGCTGCGCTGTGTGCACTGCAGGAGATCCATCGCCCACTCCGCCAGCACGTTGCACGGGTCGTAGGCGGCGGACAGGCAGGCGAAGCGGAAAGCCTGCGGCCACAGGCGGGCCTGCATCAGCGCACTCACCAGCTTCTCCACGCCGACGCGGTAGGCAGCGGCAGGCGCGCCGTCGACCCACAGGTCGGTGCAGTCCAGCGTGCAGCCGCGACGCCACAGCTGGCGCTCGCACTGGGCCTGGTAGAGCCGCCGCTGTAGCCATGGGATGTCGGCGCGGGTCAGCCACAGCGCGCTGCCGAGCGCCGTCTCCGTCGCAATCGGCGCGGACGGGTCCACCGGCTGCGGGGAGCCGGACAGCGAGGACGGCTGCCACGAGTAGCCCAGCGACAGCGGCGAGCCCGTCATCGCGGTGGCCGGTGTCGCGCTGCTCCCCGCTGCGCCGTGGTGGCTGTCCGGCATGGGCACGGACGGCGCGATCAGCGTGGCCGCGTGCAGCGCCAAGCCGGCCAGCTCGCTGACAGATATGCCCGCGGCGGCGCTGCGACGCAGCGGAGAGCAGCGGATCAACGTGGCAAGCCCCGACATGAGCCGCGCACACTGCGCGTAGCTGTGGTGGTTCATCAGGTAGCGGTGCAGGCCCATGATGGCGCGGTACCGCACCGCCTCCGTCGCCTCCGACGCGCTCTTGGTGGGCAGGCGGGCGATGTAGTTGTACCACTTCACAATCAGCGACTCCTCCAGCTGGGCCGCGTGAATCACCGTGACGCGCAGCAGCGCACTCATGTTCGCCTGCGACGCGCACGCCACCTCGACCACGTTGGACACAATCAGTTGGACCACCTCAGCATAGGACGGGTAGCAGCGGTGCTGCGAAATGAGCTCGAGCGCGGTCTGCAGGTCGTGAAAGCCGCCCGCCATGTCCGCCTCCACCACCCGCGACAGTGCCGTGGTCAGCAGCACATCAACACGCAACTCTGCAAAGGCACGTCGGAGCTGCTGGAAGGGCAGGAGCGTGGCGGCGGCGGCGCGCCTCTGCAGCCGCTCCGCGGCGGCGTCGCACGCCGTCAGCATCGCGTAGAGGTAGCGCCGAGCCACCGATGTGCTCAGGGAGGTGTAGAGGGCACCCAGCCCGGTGGCGCGGCGCAGCACACCGACGGCGTACAACTTCGGACCCATGGCGGGTGCAGCGACCAAGAAGGCGGCGACTTCCTCCAGCGGCAGGCTGCGGAACGCCGAGCCCGTGCCCGCCCCGGCGACATCCATCAGGAAGAGCCCCTCTATGAAGAGGAGATCCACCACGTCAGAGACGCGCTCGCGGGCCAGCGCTTGACAGACGCGCTCGCAGCACGCCTGCACACGCGCGGACTGCGCCGGCGCGGCGGCCGTCTCGAGCAGCGACAGCAGCTGGTAGTGCTGCAGGACAGGGAAGCGGTGAGTGAGCTGCTTCACCCACGCCGTGCACGCGCGCGACATCCGCGGGCTGCCGCAGCGCCGCAGCCGGTTCACCATCTGCACCACTGCCAGCGCGTTGATTGTGGAGTGGGTGGCGTTGTCGATCGCGGCATCCTCGTTGGCGTCCACCGCGGACGGACACGACGGCAGCAGCGATGCCAGGATGGACGCTGTGGTCGCCTCGGCAGCAGCAGCGCTGCCGCCGTCCACGAGTCCGAGCTGCACGAGATCGGCGCCCGCAACGGGCACGGCGTGGTAGGCCGCAACGAGGACTTCCAGCGCCGTGATGATTTGCTGCGTGACAAAGTCCGCGGACACTCCCGCAGCAGTGTGGTCCTCCGCTAGCGGCGCCAAGGTGGCGGCGATGGCGGTGGACTGCGTGCTTTGCCAGCCGAGGTACGTGGTGGTGAGGAAGGTCAGCCGAGACAGCAGCTGACCCACCGTGGCCTGCGTCACGTACAGGCGGCTGTACTCGAAGAAGGGCACTGCGCGTGCGGCTGCGGCTGCTGCTGAAGACGTTGATGCCGCTGATGGATTGAGCGCGAGTTGCACGGCGGCCAGCACGGACGCCTTGGTGAAATGCGCGCTGCGCTGCAGCGAAGCTGTGTAGCCGCTGAGGTGCGCCTCACTCAAGAAGCGCGGCAGCGATGTGAGGTGCGCGACCGGGGTGGTGGCCTGCAGCACGTCTGCGAGAAGTTCCCCCATGAAGTGGGAGCCGTGCGCGCAGGACTGCGCGACGCTGACGCCCTCAAAGTACAGCGCAAACGGATCGCACGTGGCCGAGCTGGGCAGCTCTGCGAGGGCATCGGTCGCTTCAAACAGCGGCACGAAGTGCACCCGGTGCTGCGCCGCGACGGGGCTGCCAGACCGCGCCACCGCCTGCTCATCGCTGCTCCCGCCCCGCTCGGTCGTCTCCTCGCCGTACACGTCCTCGTCGTCCACGCCGACCACGACGCTCTCGGTCACCCGCGCCAGCACGTCGTCCGCGGTGTCGGCGATGGAGTGCAGGCGGCACGGCTGCAGCCCGCGCTCCGCCAGCGCCACGGCGTCCCCGCAGGCCAGCACGCTCTGCAGGCGCGCACCCTGGCACAGGTAGCTGCGCGGACGGCCCTCCCGCATCAGTCCCTGCAGTGCCGGCACGCCCTCCGCCTCGACCACCTGCACCACCGTCGCCACCCCGTCCCGGTAGGCGCGCTCTCCGTGCAACGTGAGGGCCCCCAGGGAGCGCGTGCACAGGACGTGTCCGTCCTCCTCCGCGCCGATGTCGCTCACGAGAACCAGGCGATCTCCCGTGGCGGTCACCACACACGCCAGCGGCGTACTCGACACGGTTGGCGGGTAGATGGTGATGGTGCAGTTCTGCGCCATGATGTCACCAGCCTGGCCTTGCGCGGCGCCCTCGATGGTGGAGGACGGGGGCAGGGGCGGCAGCGCCGTCCACAAGCTCACACGGCCGTCGCCAGCGTCGCCGAGGGCGGTGACGACGTGCACTTGGTGGTCCACGGGGCTGCGCGTGGCCCACTGCGCTGTTGCCCCATTCGGCATCACGTGCAACACCCTCGCCGCCGCACTCTTGCTCGCAGATTTGTTGTGGTGTGCGGCAGACGACGCCGGCGACCCATTCGCGGCGATAGAGCGCAGCACCGTCTCGGGGAGCAGGCCGATCGGGTAGCTCTCCGTCAGCCGCAGGGCGCCGCCGGTAACGCCGTAGATCTCCACCTGGCCGTTCCAGCGGGTCAGGGCGATGTAAGGGCTCTGCTGCACCGCACTCACCGCCGCATACAAACGCCGCTTCACCGCGGCAGGAAGCCCCAGCTCGGCCAGTCTGCCGTTGGATTCTTCCTGAGGACAGCCGCCGCTGCTTGCATCGCCACTGGTGCCGGCGTTGCTGCTGCCGAGGAGACGACGAAGCCAAGCTGTGCTGCCCGCAGGCGACGGCGGCAACGCGCTCGACTCTTCGGCGTCTCCGGCGGACGTGTCCGCTGCCGCTGCCGGTGTCCCTGCCGCTGACGGAGACGACAGGCGCCGCAGGTCTGCAGCGATGCTGCGCATGTTAAGCTGTTGCACACTCGTGTTGCCCTCTGCCAGGGAGCGGAGCACGTTGCGGCGGTGGTCATCGGCAAACTCGGCGACACGTACGGTGCCGTCGCACTGCAGCTCTGCGTGCCACAGACGCGCGCCGTCGGTCAGGACGACGATGGAGACGGTGCGGGCGGTGGCTCCCTGCGCCAGTTCCGCCACCACGCAGCCGCTGCCCACGCCACCGCCAGCCGCAAATGCGCTGCACGGGATGCGTGAGAGCGGCGCACACTCGACAATCTGCTCGTCCGGCACCAGCAGCAAGTTGCTGTGCCCGGTGTTGTCCACGTCGCGCTGGACGGTGATCTGGGCAAAGCCGGCGGTGAGCTGCGTGGCGCTCTCCTGATCTGCGGCGAAGCTGGCGCTGGCAGCACTACTGTGGTGGTTTCTGTTCTTGTTCAAAACCCACACCACCGCCACTCCGTTGTCGCCCGTGTAGTTGCGCGTCACACCGCACGTCACCAGCTCGCTGAGGTGGTCCGCGGGGAGCTCGACAGAGAGAAGGCGAGACTGCAGCGCGTGCGCCGCCTCAGCGCTGTCGCTGTCGTTCACGACGAGGAGCTGCACGACGCTGCTATCCGCGTCCAGCCACCACTGCAGCGACGCACGCAACGACGGGAGGGCGACCTCGCCGCGTGCGCTGAACGCGCAGCGATGCGCCGGCACCAAAGCGCCGCCATCGTGCAAACGCTGTGCTCCGTCCTCGGCCGCCGAGCTCACGTCAGCATTTGCCTGCCGGGTCCGGCGGATCCGAAAGGCGGTGTTGACACGCGATTCATCGAAGAAAAGTGTGCCGAGCATTATTTGTATCTGCGATTGCTTGTTTGTTTGTCTATTTTTCCTTTTTTAAATTTAAGTGTGTCTGAAGGCGCCAAGATGACCAGCACTTGAGCCCAATTCCTCTTTGCTAAACCTACTTCCTTTTTGTTGTTGTTGTTGTTCGTTGTTGAAGAGAAGAAGAGAGGAGAAAGAGGGATAGGCACGAAGAGTCGGAGGTTTTGCAGCGTATTCAAGAAATAAAAGACTATCCCCTTGCATTGTAGTAGCAACGCAGCAAAAAACGTTGAAACCTTTAAGAGTCGGCCCTGCAGCGAGCTTAAGGGGGAAAAGCCGCAGGAGATAGGAGAGATCTTCACTTGTCTGCTGAACAATAGCGAAAGCTCTGATCCTGCTCTGAAAAAGAAAAGTAATCGACGCTCGCACCGTTGCTCTCGCGTTCACGATGAGAGAAAGTCTCCTTCTATTTTCTTTATTAGATGACTATTTCCCTCTTATTTTTTTTTTTGCTTCGTGCTAGTAAAAAGCAAAAGACATTCTATTAAGAAGCTAAGCTCGTCCTTTCTTCTTTTTTCTTCGATTGTGTTCCGGTAAATACGCACGGCAACATAGGTAATTAGGAACAGTAAGCACCACTTTAAAAAACCCATTGATGCCTTAAATATACAGCAAAATAAACTGATAGTGAACATCAAAAAAAAAAAGAGTTTTCTATACATAGTAAAATTTAGAAAAAAAAAGGCGAGCGGGAGCGTCGAACTCGCAGCCGCAATACAGCTAAACGCGCTCAAGAGAGGACAAACAATCATATTTCAATTCTCAGTATTTTTGCGAAGTAGCACGATCTTTGCTTAGCTGTGCATCCAGGGACGGCACGTAAACTACATCAAAGTCATTCCATGAACAAGCAACAACGCCTAGAGAAACGAAAAAATCGAAGTAGGCCAACGAAAAAGTTTATTCCTTCACATATCGCTATGAGTGCTCGAGGCGGCGGCGGTGTTCTGGCTCTGCGCCGCGCGCAGCTCGTCCGCCTGCCGCCGCTGCACAACGCTGCCAAACGTGCCAGACCCGGCACTCTCCACCAGCACCGCCGTGCCGCTATTGTCCGTCTTCATGTTGCACGCGTGCTTCAGCAGCAGCGTGCCGGTCTTGTTGCGCACAATGTTCTGCTGCGACTCCATCGAGCGGCGGACATTGATGTAGCGCTGCAGCAGCACATCCAGCTCCTGCTTGCGGTACCGCTCGAGGTAGAGGCGGCGGCTCTCCACCTTGGTGCGCAGGGCATAGAGCTCCTGTTGGTGGCGGTGCCGCAGCACGTACTCGCGACGTTCAAAGGCCTCCATGCGGGCCCCCTCGTAGCGCTCCATGTCCGCAATCTCCAGGGCGTCTGCCATCTCCTTCTGCGTCTGGGCCCCGACGTAGTCCCGCATGCGCGCCAGCGTCTGCTGCTTGGAGCGAGAGTCGAGCAGCGAGCGGCTGTACTTTGGCAGCCGCGGCTGGTAGTCCCGCATCTCCTCCTGAAACTGCATCAGTTCGTTGTTCTGCCGCTCTAGCAGCGAAATCTCCGCCTCGAGCTGCTCCTCCTCAAAGGCGTCGATGCGGGCATTCCACGAGTGGTGGAATTCGCGAAACTCCTCGCGGTGGGCCTCCTCCAACATGCGGCGCTCCTCCATCTGCTGCTCCGTGATGCCGCGCACGTGCCGCGTCTCCTCCTCCAGGCGGAGGTTGCGCAGCACCTGCTGCACCAAAAACGCCTCCCGGTACATGGCGCGCTCCTGGCACGCGGTGCGGTAGGACTGGAGCACGTCCACGTACTCGCCCATGTGCGGCTCGACGTCGTCCTCGCGTGTTGCGATGTCCTCCAGCGCCATGCGGGCACGCCGCTCGATATCGTCAAAGGCGTCATCGCGGGGCCGGTCCAGCGCGGCTGCCGCGGTCGACGAGGTGGGCGAGGAGGCGGTGTACGTGTCACCATCGTTGTCGTCGCCTGCCTCCTCCTCCTCGTCCTCACCGCTGCTCTGCGCGTCGCTGGCCTGCGATCCGCTCGACTTGCTCTCGAGGTAGCGGCGGTACTTCTCCGCCTCCGCGTCTGGCGTCGCGGCCGCCGCCGTGTCGGACGGTGCCCCATCGCTCTCTGCCTCCGTCGTCAGAGGAGCGGCGGCGGCGGCTTTTTCTCGCAGGTACGGCGTCAGCGCGTTCATGACAGGCCGCGAGGACGCCGTGGACTCGGAGGAAGAAGAGGAGCTGGAGGATGTGGAAGTGCTGGGCATGACTGCGGAGCTGTAAAAGGGAAGGGGTAGTTGTCTTTGGCTTTTAAAAATGCCTCTTTGGGTAATAAAACGGCACGCGAGAAAAACGGACAAGGCAAAAGAGTCGGTCTGTTTGTGTGCAAACGCCTCTTTGATGTCGGTCTCCTGTTCCCACAGTTGAATACTCTTCCAGTGAGATGGAACGCCTGTAAAAAAAAAGGGGGCGCGAAACTGGGAAAAAAAAGCTTCAAGGGCCTGTCGCTGAGTCGGTACTGGTAGGCTGCTTTCGCATACGTAAAACATAAGAAAATTGTGATAAATGCAACGAAAAGGGGTGGAGAAAAAAGCGGTGAAAGATTGAAGAAAGAGAATTTGCGGCACTCATTGCGGAAGGAGCACCAAATTCCGGTTTGAAAAGAAGCTTTTAAGTTTACAAACAGCATCACCGCTAGATAAGTCCAGAATCATGGCTGTCGGACAATCTGTTGTAACTCATATTTAATCTGTCAAATGCACGAACAAACATCAGATAAAAAAAAAAAGTGCGTGCGTAAGCCACGAGCGTCCCGCGTAACAGGCATTCTTTAACCTACTTTTAAAGCCATTTCAAAGCTTTGTGCATTGCCTCTCATAAGCGTGCACAGCCGTCGATTGCAGTTGCCGTAGCCAACCATCTTTATCGACACTGCTGCATCTCACTGCACGGAACAGTAAACCACTATTTTTTTTTCGTCTCATTGTAAGTTTTATTTTTGTGGACTAAAAACAGACACGCATGGGACAAAAAAAAAAAGCACAGCGACCCGGCAGACAAATTTTATATACTTATATATGTATATGCTCGGTTCTTCTGTGCGTGGGACGAGGCTGAAAGTAAAATGAAAAGGTTCGTCGGGCACCGCTTTTAGGGTGGATCGACACGTCCCATGTTTCGACCACTCACAGAGCTTTTTACATTTTGTTGCCAAAAAAAAAAGCATGCTGTGAGCCTTTCACCTTTTTGTTTTTATTTTTCAGCACGGAGTTGCTCCATCAACTCGATTGGTTTAAAACATGATGAGAAATACTGGCGTGCTCGAGTCACCTCGAGACAAACACAAAAAGAGACGCAGTTTTGAACTTCAAAAGGTAAACAAAGAAAGAGGAGGCTTGTTCTTCATTTTCCTGATTTGCAAAGGGGAAAAGCTAAAGATGGGCTTGACAAAGATGGTCGAGAAGATAACTGAAAAGAAACAAAAAGAGGAGAGAAACACGTCGACATCGATTCCCATGCCAGCATTGTCGCGGCAGATCGAGAAATGCAAGCTAGAAAAAAAAAAACAAGCTTCTCACATGAAAAGAAAAACCGGGGTACGGCAAAGCTTGAAGAGAGCAACAACAAGAGTTATTCGGCTTTCTTTACCGCATTTGTCGATATACACGCACGTATGAATGGGGAAAAAAATGGTTCCGTTTCTCCTTCTGCGTTGAAAAGTGTGAGCCCCTTCATATTCGGAGAAATTAAAAAGTGCATGTATTGTCGTCTTCTCGGATGCACTAGTGTGTGTGTGCAGGCAAACTGTCAAAGTGCGCATCAGTGAAGAGTTAAAAAAAAAGGTTGTTGTTCTTGTTGTTGTTTGTTTTTTTCAAGTGCCGCCTTCATGCGCAGGCAAGCACGTTTCTTTGTGCCCCACATCCAGGTGCAATTGCAGCCTTTTTTAATTCTCAACGGCAAGTTGCAGCGCATCTAGATCAGTTTAACCCTTCAGGAGCCAAACAAAAAAAGAAAGAAAAGAGCAAGCGCTTCTTCCTATCCATATGCGTTTTCTATGTGTTGTCTCGAACAAAGAAAAAGTAGAAAGCAAAACAGAAAAATATACAAGAGAAACAACGATGACAAAAAAAAGGACGATATGCTTTGTCGAGTTTACCTCGCGCTATTGGAGATCAATGGCTGATCAATTACCTCCGCGTCTTTTCTCATGCTAATCATCAAAGGCAACAACAATGAAAAAGCTTGTCCTTTCTTTTTATCAACAAAAGAAGACATGGAAGGTAAATTTTAAAAAACGAGTCACTTGGAAAAAAAGCACCTGCTCATCTGACCAGTAAATTTTAGATAAAAAATGACTGAGCAAAAGATCCACCAACAAAGCAGTAAAACCTTGGTTTTTTTTTTCTTTATCAAAAATAGAGGAGAAGGCGAAGCTTCACGAGATTGGAGGCAGCTGCGTGAAAAGCAGCAATTGTGAATTGAGCTCATTCTCCTTGTTCTGAACAGCGTGATTCAAAAAATCTTTTTAAAACAAGAAACCACGCTCAACGAGGGTAGAAAAGAAAAACAAAAGAGTGTAGTTCGGAAAAAAAAAAACAGAATCAAATGCGTAGGGTATCGAACTAGACAAACAATAAAGAAAACCGAAAAAGCAAGTAGACAATGTAAAAAGAAAGTTTTCAAATAAAACCAGTACTATAGAAATTTTTGAAAAAAAAAACTTGGTCAGACAACCTACAAACAAGAGAGAAAAAAAAGGAAAAGAAAGGCACTCTTTTTCCTTTTCAACCCGATCTAATTTCTCTTACTGGATATTTGAGGCTTAGAGCAACTCGTTGAGCGTTAAAATAGCTCTACGTAGCGCTTGCACCAACTTTAATTTTCTTCTTTCCTCTTCTTATCATTGAACAGCATTAATTCGTTTCTTTAAACCTAAAAACTGATCAATTAAAAGAAGCCGTCAGAAAAAAAAAATCATCGAGTTTAGAAAAGCGAAGTTGTAAAAAAAACGAAAGCAAAAGATAATTGTAGAAAATGCAAAGGCAAAGTGGAAGCTAGTTTACTAAACAAAATCACTTAGTACGTTATTTTCCATTTTTTTTTCTCATCTAATCGCCTCACGCTGGAAAAGAGCGCTGCTTGGCAAGAGAAGATAAGAGGGGAAAATGAAAATTGACAGAGCCTCGCGTGCTATGTCATTTGGATGTGCTTCAGGCGCCTTCCTTAAGGTAAAATAAAAAGAAGAAGTACGATCCGCACGGCTAACCACGAGGCTGTCTTCAAAGAAAAATAAGGCGGGAAAGCTTCAGGGATGAGACAAAAAAAAAATTTGTCTCAGAACCAAGAGAAACTAATCAGAACAGAAAAGATGTGAAACGACAACTCCACACGAAAGGAGGAAGGAAAAAGAATCTCCGTTGCGTAACAAACACTCCGAATTGAAATGTGGAGAGGAGAAAAGTGGGAGAAAGATCTACTCATCAACGGGGAGAAGAAAAAACTAATGATGAGGTACAGTTAAAGCGTAAAAAATCTGTTTTTGGCTGAGCAGGAGAGCGACGGTGATACAAAAAGGAAGGTAGGGGAATCCTCAAAATTCGGAAAAAAGCATGCCAGAGACTTTCAGTTGTGTCTGTTGTGCATCTTTTCCTTTTTCCTCACTCTGAGTCATCTAACAACGCAAAAAAAAAAAACTCTTTTTTTTTACCACCTTCACAGCAAGTGAGCAAATGCGACACATGCTGGAATTTAAAGGGTGGAAGCGCGTGTGTCTTACACAGCGTGCACACACCTTCACATGGAAGTGCGAGGTGCGTGTGTGTGCACATCATTGAAAAGTCTTTTTTTCTTTTCTTTTGCAGTTACCAAACGGCCAACACCTTCCTCTGCTCATCGAACTCAGCCAAACAAAGAGCAATGACATTTATTTTTTGTAAAAAAGAAGCAATACGAAAGAGAAAAGCAGAAAAAGAGCGAACGAGCAGAGATGAGACAAGTCACCTTCCAATGACAAGAAAGACACATGAAGTATCGATCTCTGTGAAGAAATGAGCTCGTTTTCGAAATGCGATTTCGTGCTTGACAAGAAAAGAAGGCAATTGAAGGAGATATCTGAAAAAAAAAATTAGGAAAAGTAGTGGGAAAAAGATAGGATTCAAGTAACGAAGGGCTCGGGGAAGAACAATACGAAGCCGTTAATGTTAAAAAAAAAAAAAGGCAAGCAAAAAGACTGGAGAAACGCAAAAAAGAAAAGTGTTGGGAACCAACACGTGCAAAATAAAAAGATGTAAATTTTAAGAAAAGACGTAGAAGACGACTCGAATCACGACAACTACAGCGTCGTGATAATAGTAAAAACAACCCACAAAAGGCAAAAAAAGAGGGAGCTACATCGACCCAGTCGCGGAACCTGTGCGCGCGCCACCGCCTGCGCCCTTCGTCTCTTCTTTTTCCTCGAAATGCGCATAGCGAGAAACAGAAAAAAGAACAGGACGAATACAAGAATGCAAAAAGATTGGCGCACAGTTGTAATGAGATAGGAGACGTGAGGTGGTGTCCAGGAAAAACCTTTTTCGTTTCTGCTTTAAGGTTTATATTTGCGTATACCTGCAACAGCAGTCGTTCTAAGGTTTTCCTCGCTTTTTCTTTATCAATGGGAGCAGGGGAAATCAAAGTGGAAAAAAAAAGCAAAGGAGAATTTTAAAAAAAAAACACGTCAAAAGGGGGAAAAGGTTTTACATCAACAGAGTATCTGATTGTCCTCCGACTTGATTGAGAGAAAAAGCAACGCTCCATCGTGTTTGCTAGAATACAATGCACGTCCTAATACACCCATTGTAGCAGCTTAAACAACGCACGTTTCTAGATGATTTAATCTCCAAAACTTGAAAACAAAGTATCATAGTAGAAGGTCAAAAAAAAAGTTACTGATTTAATCCACCTTTTCCGGCCGCCAAAATGGAAAAAAGAATGGGGAAAAAAAAAAAGACAACCCATTAGTAAACTCTTTTTTTTTCTTTTTAAGGTTTCTGTAGCTCAGTATAAAGACGTGTAAAACGTGATGCCAATGTGATTCTCTACGCTTGCACTGCTCTTGTTTTTTCGAACAAGGAGGGAGTCTTATCTTCTTCTTCCTCTTTTTTACTAGAAAGCATTTCTTCGCACAGCACCACGCACCAATTTTTCCTTTCTTTTTCACCTCACGACACAATGTTCTTTTCGTGGGTTGATTACCCTTCACAGACGTTCCACGCCTATTCTGTCAGTGGTGAGTAGCCAAGAAAGGAAGAAAGAACAATCGAGGAGTTCAAAGTCAAAGAAAAAAGAAGAAGAAAAAAAGGAGACTGCGGTTCTGAATGAGAGAAAGTAAAGGCTGTAAAAAAAATGGATTGTTTTTCGGCGAGCCTAGAATTGTTGAGATAAAAAAGAAAAACTCAATCTTGCGAAAGGGGGAAAAAATAAAGAGCAGTGCTACACACAGAAGGCAATGAGAAAACAACAAAAGCAAAAAAGTGTTGATCACGCCGTCTACCTACCGAAGCCACTAAGTTGTCGTACGAGGAAAAGACAGTGGCAAAGGTAAGCAAAGAATAAAAAAGTTTTTTAAAGAATTGCCCATCATTTTAGTTTTGGTGGTGAGGCATACAGCAAATTTGAAAACAGGATAGTTAACACGTGGTTTATTTAGCCTGACAAGCAAATGGTAAAAAGATTAAAACAGGCGAAGTAAAATTTAAAAAGGGCAAGGTAGGTAAAAAAAAAAAAAGGAAAAAAAGTCTCGTTACATGTAAGCACAGCAAAACATAAGAAAGAAGAAATTGTTGCAAACGTTGTTTTTTTTTTTTATTTCTTTGTCGGCTTGTTATCTCTCTCTTGTTGAAGTCTTTCCACAGTGTTTAGTAAAAATTATAGTACACTGCTTGACAGCCTTTTAAGTCGCAATATACTGCGAAATAAAGAGTGCAGAAGTGTAACATGACGGCAGAGCGCAAAAGCTGTAAAGCCGTTTGAAACAAATGGAAAGAAAAGGCAAGGTGAACGGGGAAATACAAATAGTGTGAGAGACAGAGAAAAATTGTGTGAAAGGAAGCCACAAGAAACGAGGAGAGCAACATTTTAACAATGAACGTAGATAGGAGAACGAGAGCTAAAAGAGGGAGGAAAAAAGACGTAAAAAAAAAAGTGGAATGGAGTACAAGACTAGATAAATTGTAAAACAATACTTGATAAATAGACACGGCATAAAGCAAAGAAATAAAAAGAACTTTTTTGGAAACATAACGCAAGGTACTGAAGCATTACAAACAAACAGATAAAAGAAAGGACAAGGCGTTATAGTTGAACATATTACAAAAAAAAAAAAACAATACAAAGAAGAGAAAAAAAAGTATTGAAACAAAACCCAAAAGGTGAAACGAGAGACAGGAAATGAAGAGAAATACTTGTAAATTGCGGTGGCTCTTAGACTTCCCATTAAAATGAAAAGACGAGCAAGACAATTTGTTTTTCTGGTAGATAAAAGCACTTGAAGGGGTGAAAAGTATAAATGAAAAAAATCGATTGATAAAAGTACGGAAAAAAAAAGATGGTTCAAAGGGAAAAAAAAGGATCCACAAAGGCCAAATGGCGGGGAAAAACGAAGTAAAACAGCATCTGTATATCGATATACGTGGCGAAGGAGCGAGTAGCACGGGGAAAAAAAAAACAAAACCAATTAAAAAAATCTTATATCATATATAAATTACTTATTTACGTTTAAAGTCATCCATTTTTGCTTGTTTCTAAAGCGCGTCTGTTTTGCTGTGTTAGAAAGACACAAAAAAAAACTCCACTGAAGGCTGGAAAAACGCAGCCTTCGTTTTTTTTCGCTCATTTGTGACAAACACTTGGTGAAAGAAAAAGGAGTAGAGCGTCAACGAAAACACAAAAACAGACGCACTCATTGAATTGAATATAAACACCGAAACGGTGTCGTTGGTTTTTAAGGTGCATTCCGCACTGTCTAGACAACTTTTGTGTAGTGCGTGAGCTGAAAATATTAGGTAAAAAATGAGGGTAAGGGAGATTATTTCAGGACAAAACAAAAACGGATTTGGTATAGCGTCACTGTCAGGCAAGCAAAGTTAAATAGCGCAATCAATAAAATAAAGTGACGCGTTGGGGGTAATCAGGATCGCTTCGCGACGATAATAGATAGAATGCAAGAAGCAAAAAAAAAAATCTTTCTTGATGTGCATGTGTGTAAACGGTGTATTACTGTTACAACACGGTTGTAATTGCACGGGCACGCGTGCGCTTCTACAAAGAGACATAAACTCACGTAGCAGTGCGAAAAATAAAAAAAAGGGTTTAAGAGCTTACCTCGACAGAGAACGTCCGATGTGCAAGACCGCACGTGGTGCAGGTGCGTGAACAGCTACCCTTCCGCGAGGTGCTCGCCAACTCTTTGTGTCCACAGCTGCTGAGAGTAATTTTTGTTTGCTGTCCCTCTTTTCGTTGTGTGTGTGTTAGTGTCATTCACTCCAAATTTTTCCCCGATTTGAAGAAAATACCACGAAAAAAAAAAGAAAAAAGAGGGAAAAGGGCACCATCGACTTACGGCGACATCACAGTGGTGTAGGTGGGGTGCTGCTGGAAGTGGCACAGCACATACGGCGACATCCCAGATGGCGTGTTGTCGCTGCGGTAGTCGTTGCCGTACATCATGGCACCAGTATTGTTGTTGTTGTTGTTGTTCGCCATCATGTACGACGGTGCGCCAAGCGGCTGCATTGCCGTCATGTCGTTGCCGTTGTTGTTGTTGTTCATGCCGGACATCGCCACCGGCGAGAAGCCCAGCGGCACGTGCGCCTGCGAGAACGTCGTCGGGGAGGAGAAGGACGGCGAGAGGCTCATTGTGGCGTGCTGCGGCAGCGAGCCGGTGGACGCCGGGGAGTTGTACACGCCGGTGTTCGGCCCCGACACGCCGAGGGGCACGCAGGCCTGCATCCCGCTCCCGCCCGACGGGTGGGCGACGGGCGTGTACATGGGCAGCGTGTGCGTCATCACTTGAGGGGCGGCGGGGTTGAACGGTGCCGTGTTGTGCGCATTCGGGTGCGTGCTGAAGGCCGACGGGGGCTGCGCGTGCGGCGCCACGGGCACCATCCCCACCGGGGTGCCGTTCATGTCGTACGCCGTCGTCATCGGCTCCATCGTCGCCGTGGCGAAGGGGACGGCAGAGGCGGCGGCGGTGTGCATGCCGCCCTGCACCAGGAAGGGGCTGACGGGCGAGCAGCCCATCGGCATCCCCACCGGCGAGGCGGTCATCATCACCGGGTGCGCGACGGGCATCGCTGTCATGACGCACGGCATGTGCTGCGGCACCGCCGGAGGAGGCGCGAGGCAGGCGGCCGGGGTGGCCGTGTACGGGCACGGCGTCCGGTCGCAGCACTGCAGCGCGTTCACGAACGGGTGCTGCAGCGCGTGCGTGCAGCTGAGCCGGTGCACCTCGTCGGGGTTCAGCAGCTCGCAGATGAGGTCGACCAGCAGCTCGCGCTCGTCTGAGGTGCCGTCGACGTCCGATTCGTCAAAAGGGTTGCCGTTGGCCACGGCGTCGTCGTCGTCTGTGCCGCTGCTGCTGCTGCTGGTGTCGGCGGTGTAGCGCGAACGCGAGGAGCGGCGCTGCGGGAGGGCGTCCTGCTGCTTCTGCAGCTGGTGCTTGCGCCACCGCTGCAGCCCGGCCTCGCGGCACGACTTCACCCACTGCCGCACGTGCTCGCGGCGGCTTTCTGGGGAGACGTGCAGCATGGGCAGCTGGTACTGCCCCGCAAGGCAGCCCATCGAAAGCGCCGTCTGCGAAGGGTAGCCGACGTGCTGGACGATGAGGGACAGCTGCTGCTGCGGGCTCTCGCCCGGGAAGAAGGGCTTGCCGGTGAAGAGTTCGAAAAGGACGCAGCCGACGCTCCACGAGTCGATGGCGGTGGTGTAGGGCAGCCCGCACAGCACCTCCGGCGCGCGGTACCACAGGGACTGCACGTCGTAGTAGGTGTTCTCGTTGAAGCGGCGGACGGCGCCGAAGTCGATGAGGCACGTGCGGCAGTACGGACTGGCCGCAATGCTGCTGCGGCGCTGCTGCTCGGCGGCGTCGTCGCTGGCCGTCGGGAAGTTGCGCTCCACGCGGGCGCCGTTGCCGCTGTTGTTGTACGACGTCGGCGACGTGCCGAAGAGAGCGTCGAGGCTGCAGCTGTTGCGCATGCCATTGGCGCTGTTGGCGGTCCGGCTTATGCCCTTGCTGCCGTAGCGCGGCGAGAAGCCGAAGTTGAGCTCGCTCTCAAAGAAGGCGCCGGTGTGCGAGTTGCCGGCGAAGGAGTCGATGGCGTTCGAGTTGCGCCACAGCTGGTTGTTCACGTTGCTGTTCGTGTCGGACATCATCATCTCCTGCCCGGGCGCGAGCGCGTTGCTGCTGTTCGGCTGCTCGCCGCTGCGGTTGGAGCAGGCGCTGCTGTTGAAGCCGTCGTTCGTGAAGGGACCAAGCGAGGGCGAGTTCGCCGTGCTCGCGGCGTCGTTGCAGCGCAGCATGATGTTCTCCGGCTTAATGTCACAGTGAATGAAGCCGTTGTGGTGCAGGGCCGCCAGGGCGTTGAGGACGTGCTTGGCCACCTGACGCACCTCACTCAGCGAAAGCGGGCCAAAGCCGCGATTGCGCAGCACCTCGAAGAGGTTGCGATCCAGCAATTCGGAGACGATGCAGACGTGACCGGCGTCCTCGAACGAGTCGAGGATGCCGACGGAGTCGCTGTTGTCCTTCAGCGCCAGAAGCGCGCTGATCTCATTGAGGGCGGAGCGGCGGTAGGCGGCGTCGCTCTGCGCCACCTTGACAGCGACCTCCTTGCCTGTCGTGGTGTCCAGGCACTTAATCACCTGGCCGTACGTGCCGGTGCCGAGCACCTTGCTGGGGACGTAGCGTCCCTTCTGGAACGAAGCAGGGGCGCGGTAAGACTTCATACTGGTAAAAGGAGAAAAAAAAAGGTAGTGTGTATTTTAGTTTTCAAAGGTCAGCGTAAAAGCAAATTCGATTCAAGGCAACGCGGAAAAGCAATGTCAAGAATCAGGTCTTTGTCTGTCAACAAAACAAAAGAAGATTTTTTTTTTTACAAACCGCTATTTTTTTTTTGTTTGATCGGGCCTTCACAGCGTGTGTGCTCGCTTTTCTTTAAAAATAAAAGAAAAAATAATTCGACGTCGATCAAATGGAAAAAGAAGTCTGCAGTCAACTTTTCAAAAGATGAGGTGCTTTAGAAAACAGAGAAAGTAAAAACAGCAATTTACCAAAAGCAGGAAACAATAATAATAATAAAAGACGAAAGAGAAAGAAAGAAAGAGAAGAGCGAAAAAAAAAAAACTTCGAAAATGAGGTAGAGTGAAAAGCACGGAAAGAAAAAAGAAAGTGAAAAGCGCTGAAATAAGAGAGAGAAAAAAGATCAAAACAAAAAAAAGGGTTGGATTGAATAAGCACTAGTAGAATGTGCTTTCTTTCCAAATACAGCTTCACTTGAGTGCAGGATAAGGGGATTTAAAAAAATTCCCCAACGAGCAACTTGAAAAAGAAAAAAGATAAGACAAACGGAATGGTAAAAACTTAATCTTCTTAGCTTTAATTGGACTACCAACAAAGCCAATTTACCTTTACTATTTGAAAACCTGATAAATAAACAGAAAAAAAAAAGAGGAGCTTTGTAGCTGAAGTGAAAAAAGTAAACAAACTGAAAAAAAAAATGTAGAATCAACAAATGAAAAAAAAGAAGCCAATAGCGAAAATCACCTTTAAGGAGTTTAAGCTATACTTAAATGGGTGCTGGATGCAACACAACGATCAGAAAAAGTCGAACAGAGAAAAAATGCGAGATAAATGCTGAGAAATTTAAAAACACTCCGAACGTTGTTTGTAATCTAAATCTCAGAAACAAGAAAAGTGTAAAACGCAAAAGGCAGAAACAAAAGTTGTGCTGGAAGCACCGTGTTGAAGTGAGCAAACAAAACGGAGTTAGTTTTTCTTAAAAAAAAAAAAAAAGAAAGCAGTAGCACTTGTTTTACGGTGATGTTAAGTAGCTCTCGAAAAAAAAAAAAAACAGCGTAAACAAGAGGTGCAAGGCCTTTTGTTCCTTTTGTTTTCAGTTTGTTTCGAAAGTAAAGCTTAAAAACACCGTTTGCTGTGGTTGAGAAGATTGTAACCGTTGACAACAGAGCCAACAAAAAAAAAGTAGTGGCTTTTTCTTGTTTGTTTCGATCTCAAGACAAAAGTACACACCTTGATAGAAAAAACTGAAACTTTTTTTTTTGGCTTGTGATGTCTTCACTTGTACAAGCTTCGGTGTATAGTACTCGACGCGGTTTTAGGTATAAATAACAGAAAGAAAAGAAATAATCTTTTTAGTCCAAGTACGTTTTTTTTTTTTTTGGTTTTTTCAATCAAGTCAAACTTGTTGTTGGTTTTTTTTTCAAATCTTGGAACTCTGGGAAAGAAAAAGGTTCAATAGAAATGAAGGTGGACGAAAAATAAACAAAACGAAGTAGACGAAAACAAAAGAGTGGAAAAGGGTGAAAAGCGTTTACGTATCTAGCGCAGAGTTCTAAAACCTTTATTTGTTGCAATTGCCAAAGAGGAGAAATTAAAAAAATGGCAGACAGGTTTTAAAAATGAATGTGGCGCACAAAGAAACAGCAGAAGAAGATAGTGAAAAAGAGAAAAAAAACGACGAGTACTGATGTAGGGATCTGCAAACAATTAAAGCTTGAGGTGTCCCAAAGAAAGAAAGGAAAAATAAACTGAGAAGAAAAAAACTGAGAGGTAAAGTCGAAAAGAGCTTAAAAAACAAAAAGCCAAGAGTAGGAGAGGTTAGGGAATCAGGGAAAAGAAACGAGAGAAAGCAAAAAAAAAGTTTTACAAAACAGAAAAGAGATCTTTAAAGGAGATGATAGATCAAGATGAAATGTCGAAGAAACGAGGATAAAATTCTGAAAGCGAAATGAAGAAGAAGAAAAAAATAAACGCAAAATAAGAAGCTACGAGAAGAAAAAAAGTATTATTATCGAGTTGTAATAGAGAGATAAATACTTATGCAAAAGCAATAGAAATATCTCCAAATAGATAAAAAAAGGGAACTTGTTGCTAAGCACACAAACACGCGTTAGTCAGCTTGACTCCTTTCTTCTGCGATTTACAAACAACTTTGATTCTCGGTCTCTTTTTTCCGACGTTTCTTTGTCAGTTTCCTCGTGCGGTCTCCGTTTCCTTCGCCGTAGTCTTTTTAATTTCTTCTACTGGTGTTGTCGAAGAAAGTGTAGTACGTTAAAGACGAGAGCAGCGTTGACGGACTTGGATGCCACCAGCTGTTAGGAACAGATAGTGTCTTCGAAAGAAAATGCAGGAGAAGAAAAGGGAAAATGAGTTGCTTCAGCAGACTGAGGAGAGGTGACGGTGAATGTGCCACGAGAAGTTTCGCTTTTTTGTCCGATTGAAGTCACTTGTATGGTAACTCGATCAAAAAGCCTGTCTTTTTGTGTGACTGTAGTGGCCAGCGCTCGTTTGAATAGGTTCTTCTTTTTTTTTTTTTTTTGTGGGTATTTAACGAACGTAAGAAAAAAAAAAGACGGGTTTTTTTTTTTTTTAGAACGATTTTGTGTGGTGATAGTGGGTGTGTGTGTGTATATATGCTTATAAATATAAGCTTCCGGATTGCGTCAATTTGAAGATGGGCTCAAAGCACAGACGAAACGAAACCGTTTGAGGCCTGTGACGAAGAAACCGCAAAAAAAAATAAGTGAAAACGTTTCTTTCCTCACGTCAGTGTGGAGGGATGGGGAAAGGGAAAAAGAACGGAGTGGAAAACGTAAGGGCGAGTATAAAAAGAGCACTTTTACGCTCGACGAACAAAGAAGACCTGTTGCTGGCGTTCGCTAAGGAAAGACTTTTCTAAACTACGAAAGAGAAGTCCGACCCTAAAGCAAACACGGCGCTTTAGCGTACTTCGATGCAAGTCTTGCGCTGGAAAAGAAAGTGCGGTCCTCTTGAGTGTCTTGACCTTGGAAGGCAAAAAAAAGAGAGAAAGAAAACACTTGTAATTGTGAGACTTCTTGTATCAACTAAGAAATCTCACCACTCTTGTTCTTTTGATGGGTGTAAAGAAAGAAACAAAGAAAAAAAAAACAACTTTTTCCTGTGCGGTAAAACGAGAGGCACGTGATATATATGATGTATTGGCTTGGGCTTACACTTTGCGAGCTGGTGTGCAAGTGAGTGTGTTTGGTAGGTAGTAAGAAAGACTGTGCAGGTCGGTGACGAAATACACTGCTCCCTTGAAGGATAGTTTGATAGATCACTTTAGTTTTCTTGCGATATTCAGTTAAAAAGACTCCTTTCGGTGTCGTAGCGTGGGGTACTGAATTTGTGTGCGAGGTGAGTTAGGATGTTAAAGCCAGTGACATACAGTCATATTCAAAACGCGTTACTTATGGAAAAAGACTGTCGAAGGTCAGTTGCAGCGGCAACGCAAACGCGTAGTTATATTGTAGTGATGTGATGCGATGGAGAAAACAAATGAAATTGTCGAGGACATTGCGGAAAAGGAAAGCAAAAAAAGAGCGAGAAGCGAGAAATGAGAGGTACTGCGAAGCTGCGCGAGAAACCATCTAACAAAAACTTGGGTACAGGAGCCCGCAGAAGCCGTTTCCACTTGTTGAACTGAAAGCAACACTGGAGAGAAGGAGAAGCGAAACAGAAAAGAAAGCAATCTCCTTTTTGAGTTTCTATCGTGCGAGCAGGCCTGTCACTCACCGACCGCGTGATCCACTACTCAAATAGGATCTTTTTATTATTTCCAGATTATTTATTTTTTTTTTTTTGCTTGTCCTGACCCAGGCTGGCTGGCACTCCATTAAAAGCTGTTTTTGGGAATCTTTGCGTGTTCGCATGAATAGATGTGAAAAAAAAAAAAAAACGTGAATGCACAGGCAAAGAAGACCCTGCTTCTCGTTACACTTGTGTCGACAATCACACCAGCTCTCTTTCTCTCTCTCTCTCTCTCTAGTGCGCCGCAACACATTAATTACGCGGTGCACGACAGCCTAAATAGACGTTGTGGTGGTGGGCAGCAGTCTCGCTGCGGCACGCTCTGCGACAAGCTGCATGTCAACACGCCACAGCGCCACGCTGCCGTCTTTGCTAGCGGAGGCGAAGAGATAGACTAGTTCCTCCTCCGCCTCGACGCAATTGCCCACCGTTTGGAGAGCAGCAGAAGAAGAGCGTGTGGTCGCGACTTGTCCAACGTGTGGGCCTGGCGGCGTCCCACACACGCCCGCAGGGTCGCTGTCTGCTGTCGGCGTCACCGCTGGTTGTTCTGGAAGTGCCGCATAGCTGCGTGGCTGGCGGGCGTCGAAGCCGAACGCGGCCACACGTGCGATGGTGGAGGGTGCGATGCGTACATCGTTGATGGTATCTTTCTGGTAGCTGAGAATGCTTACGAGCCGGCCGTCGCGCGCATCGTAGAGCCGCAGCGTACTGTCCCAGCACCCTGCAATAACCAAATTTGCCTGCAGGCAAACGCTCCCGATGCCTTTGCGGAGCGCCACGCTCCACAACAGCTGCAACTCCAGCGCCTTGTCGCCTGTCAAGCTCCCGGCATCGCTGCTGCCGTCCACGGACGCTGATGAGACTTCATAGCAGTGAATACCGCCTTCCGCGGAGCACGCCAGCATGCGGGATCCGCTCCACCAGCACGCCAGTGCGGACTCCGCAAAAGCGCGGACAGCGCAGCGAACAAATCCGCCAGACGGCGTGGCTTCTCGTGGCAGCGGCGCGTTCGGCCCAACAACGCCGGCGGTCTCGCGCGCAGTGCCTCCAGCCTCGTGCGAGCTGCGATACCGTGCAAGCACGACGTGGCCGCTTTCGAATGCCACCGCGAGGTGCTGTGCATCCCTGCATAGCGTCATGCGCATGATCGTGCCGCCTTTAAAGCGCTGACACGTTGAAAAGCTGCACAGCCGTTGAATGGAGAAGCCGCACGACGTCGTGGTTGCAAATGGCGCGACAAAGCACAGGAAAGAGACACGATCCATTCCCTTCACGACAGGATGCGGCGCGACGTGCGCTTGACTGTCTTTTCGGGCCGCTTGTCCTGACTCCGACATACTTCGTTTCTTAGTGCGGCGCTCCTCAGCTGCTGCGCGAGCAATAAGCGCATCCATGGGGTTCATCCCAGTTGTGTCGACTTCAACGCCGACTTCTTCGTCGGACGGAAGTTCAGAGGCTATTTGTGAGGAGGCGCTATTGCAATCCGCCGCTGCATCGTCCACGTCGGTTGGCTTGTGAGAATGATTCCACTGCAATTTCCATACGGTGACATCACCGTGCGCGTCGTGAGGGACGACCAGAAACGTCTTCGTGAGCCCGGCCTCCACAGTCGTGATGCTCTCGGCTGGACAGAAGCCGTGTTGCGGGGCTGTCAGCGCAGCCATGAGGCGCAGCCTTGGGGACTGCGAGCTAGTTGCTCCTGCAGCGGATGTCAAGTACCATATGTATACGCGTTGGTCTCGACAGTGCGTGTAGAAGCAAATATCTGCCAACGACGCGCGGGACTGCTGCTGCTTTCCATCCCCATTCGGTACATTTGCTTCTTCCTGCTCCGAAGGAGAGCACGTGGCAATGCGCCGCGTGAGCCGGAATCGTTGCCGCTGCGGCTGAGGAGGGCGGCTTCCCGTCGCTGGCGACGCCAACTCAACCGCCGATCTGTTGGCTGACGCTTTCACAAGCGTGCGCTCAGCTGCAGCATTTTGAGCTGCGATGCCTCTCGTGCTGGCAGCAAGGCAGTTATTCTGAGAAGTTTTCGAAGGGTCCAGTGGCACGAAGCCAACGGACAGAATGCTTTTACTGTGTGGACCAAGCGCGCCAAAGGTGATGTTCATCTCTGCGTCTTCCCTCGCAACCTCCTCGTCTGAAGCGTTCCTTTTGTCATTGCCAGCGGCATCGGAGTGTGATCCACTGACAAGCTGACGTCGCGCCTCGTCCAAGACAGAGAACGTGACCAGAGGGCGGCGTGTCAGCAAATCCCACAAAATGACTGTCCCTTCAACGTCCCCGGAGAGAAACCAGCTGGATTGCGCGCGATCGTAAGTCTGCGAGGGGTAAAAGTCGCAGCATAGAACAGGACTGGAGTGTTCATGAAGTGCAAACAGCGGCGGCACAGGCTTTTCATCTGCAGACGTCATTACCGATGCATAACAAGTGTGACGTGTTGGTTTTTTTCTTTTTCTTTTTTTACGTTGTGCACAAACCTAGAAATTATTCCGGGAGGATTGATGAGCTGATGCGACTAAGGTGAATAATACAAAAATGTGTTACACTCGTATCTTGTGATTAAAACGCGCGAGCAAAGAGTGCTAGAAGAAGAGCCGTTATGATACACACACGGTAATGAGTGCAAGAGAGAAAAGAAAAGGAGGAAAAGGGAGTAGGTTGGGAAGGGACATTTGGGCAAAGTTTGTTTTTTAGCTGAACAAACCTACGAGTGATTTACAGCACAACCGGCAAAGAAAAAAATTAAAAGGTTCGCGGGCTCAATTTAGACCCCTGTCGCAAACAAGCTATTAAGCTGAGAGGACAGAGCTATCTCTCCATCCACACTTCAATCGACAGAGAACTCACAAAAAGATGAAAAAAAAAAAAAAGCAACGCGCTGCTTTTGAAACGGAAATACCCCGCCGCGCGCTGACAAGTCTGTACACAAAGCTTTTCGATTGGTCCAGTTTTGTCAAAACCACGAAAAAAGGAGAAAAAAAAATTGGCACTTTGAAGACTTTTAACACTTCTTCTATTTTTATTGATAATTTAGTTTCGATCAAAAAAAGAAATTTTACATCAGAGAAATCAGATCAAAAGCAAGAGTACATCGCAACAACTTTTCCAATAGTTTTCAAAAAAAAAAATTCTGATCATATAATGGGACAAAAAGCAAAAGAAAATTCGGCTCACCATAATTTACATTAAAAAAAAGGTTCTTCGTGTATAATAATAATACAATAAAATAAAAATCATTCCAGCAACGGCACGTCGTTTCTCTTGCAGCTATCAATCGCTTCCCTGCCAAGGACGGCTGTCTGGGCAGCGTGGTAATCGGTCGACCGAAACTGCGTGTCGTCGGAAAGATCATCCAGCTTCGCTCCGCGCATGTCTACCTTCCGCTTGTATGTGGTCTGGTTCACGTGCAAAAGGCTCGCAATGTCCTCCAGAATATCGCGTGGAATTGCCGTGCCGTCCAAATTTAAGCACTGCAGCTGCGGGTTAATTTTCAGCGCAAAGTACAACGCTTCACCGCCTTCGGGCCCGATCAGGTTGTTGGCCAAATTCAGAGCTTCTAGGCTGTGATTTATGCGGAGCACCTCGGCGATTGCCACGCAGCCGGCGTCGGAAAATTTGTTGCTTCCGAGATCGAGCGATTTCACCTCGGTGCGGTTCTGCAGCACACCAGCAAGCACAACAACCTCCTCATCCGAAAGCTGGTGCGTATTGCTCCGCCCGTTGAGATCAATCTCCTCCTCTAGCACTTCGCCGCGCTCGCTGGCGAGAACGAGCAGCTTCAGCTTTTCCGAACCCAAATTCATGGCGACAAGCTGCGAGACGCGGTCGTGTGTGTCGCGCGTAATTTCGTTGTCGGAAAGGAACACGCTGCGCAAATGTGCGACACGCTCCACACACAGCAAAATCTCCCTCCCGCCGCGCTCGTCGATCCTGTTGTGCGATAAATCCACGTGAAAAAGAGCAGGACATAATTCAATCACCTCGATGATGTACGGCACGGATGCGGTCGTGATGCTGTTGTTGGCGATATTCAGCGTCTTGAGCTTTTTGTTCGCCGTCAAGCTCGAGCACAAAATCTGGCAGAGAGGATCGTTGATTGTGCCGTCTTCCAGGTGGCTGACATCCACATCCTCCACCGCCGCTCCGGAGTCCAGGTGAATAATGAGCTCCTTCAGCGCCTTTGGTCCGCAATTTAAGGCGAGGTTGCGACTCAGCAGGGCTGCACCTTTGCCTTGTAAGTGGCCGGGAATCTGGATGGCGAGCAGGTTGGCGTTTTTCTCCAAACTCTTCGCCAGAACAGCGGCGCCGGCGTCGGTGATAGCCGTCTGACGCAGGTCAATTTCTTGAAGCGATCCGTTCTGTGAAAAACATTTGGCCAATTCTGCTGCAGCGAAATCGTCTATTGGGTTCTTAGACAAATTCAACTTCACAATTCTGCACGTGTCTCTGGATAACACGGCGGCGAGCTCGGCGCACCCGGTGGTCCCAATTTTGTTGCCGCTCGCATCCACGCTCTGCACATAATTCCTGTCTCCCAGCACGGCGCAGATGGAGCGCATGCTCTCGTCGTCGATGACACGCTCGTCCGCAATATTTTTCAGGTTCAACTCGACCAAAGAGCTGTCGTTGTCGCGCAGAGAATAATAGGCGTTCTTGACCGCAGGGCATTCGCGATTCAACAGGCACGACATTTGCACCTCCGCAATAAATTGCTCCGGCACGCGTGTTTTCGTGAGGCTCACTTCGCGGAGCGCGTGATTTTGCCGCAGCACGTCGTTGAGCGACTTCACTCCTTCAAAATTCATGACGTTGTTGGACAAATTCAGCACTTTCAGCACCTGGTTCACCAGAAGGGCGTCGCAGAGCGCTGTCGCGCCGCGGTTGCCGATCGCGTTCGAAGACAGATCCACCTGAAGAAGCGAGTTGTTGTCGCGCAGAAAATTCGCCATGTACAGCGCGCCGCGGTCGCCGATCATGTTGTGAGACAGGTTGAGCACGCGCACAAATGTGTTTGAGCGCAGCGCTTGCGAGAGCAGCCACACCGAATCGTCGTTGACAACCACAGTGCTCGACGAAAAGTCCACTGCGGTCAAATCGCGGGAATTACCCTCAATGGACGGAAGCGCTGCGCGAACTTGCGGCGGCGCTCGGTTGACCAGCGTGAGACCAGCAATTGCTTGCACTGCATTTTCAGAAATACCGGGATTCACGTCGACGTTGATGATGGTCAGCTTCGGATTTGCCTGCAGAGCCGCGACGATAAATTGCACGGCGTCTTCGCCAAGGTTGTTGTTGGCAAGGTTCACCTCCTGCACGCTGCACCGGCCCCGCATGAGCACTTCGAACAGCGTCTTCACGCCCACAACCGTAAAATTGCAGTTGGCCAGCTCGAGCGCCTTCAGCGACGTGTTTTTCTGCAGTGCCTGGGCGAGGAGCTCGAGCGCCGCGTCGTCGACGAGCGAGTTGCTGATGTTCAGGCGCTCCACAACGGTGCATTGCGCGAGCGGCTCAGCGAGGTAGTTCATGCACGTGGGAAGCGGCCCATCCCACTGCAAATTAATTTCTGCGGCAGTCGGCGCGTTGTTTCGCAGCTGCACGACGGCGCGCTTGATGGAAGAGTGCTCCTTACTGAGCTCGCAGTCTTTCTGGACGTGGTTACGGTAGAGGGCGGTAATGGAGGTGCTGGACAAATCGCAGGTAGTGATGGTGCTGTTTTTGTCGAAGAGTTGCGTAATGAGCTTGCGGACCAGGTCGTTCGTGAGGTTCATGTTGCTGCTGAGGTCGAGGCAGTGAAGGTACCGGTGATTCGGGAGGTCGGCGATTTCCACAAGCTTCATGACGGCGTCGTTTGTGAGCATGCAGTCGCGCAGGTAAAGTGCGCCGACTTTGCTGTCTTTAAGCGTCGTCGCAATCACCGTCATGACGACGCCGCTGAGGTCAATGCCGGAAAAGTCGACGGACTGAATACCCGTTGTTTCCAGCAGAAGGTACTGCAGCAGCTCGCGGTCCAGATCGGTGTACTGCAGGCCGGAAAAGGAAATGTCCGTCGCGTGCCCGGAAATTAACGCGCCGCGGATGGCCGGCGAGAATTTTTCACTCTGGCTGAGGTAGTAGAGCCGCGAGGCCGTCATGTGCGAGCATTCATTGTTGCGCAGGTCGAGTAGCTTAATGTCGCGCTCCTTCTGGAAAATTGTGAGAAAGCTCAACGCGGCAGCCTCTCCAATTTTGTTGCCCCGAAGGACAAGCTCGTCCACCTGCCGAAACTCGAGGTACCGCAGCAGGAACGGCACACCCGCGGAGGTGATGTTGTTGCTTGAGAGGTTGAGCGTCTTGGTAGAGAGTGGGGCGTGCTCCATGGCTGTGATGAGGAGGTCGAGCTGGTCATCGTTCATTCCAAGGCCCGTGCAGTCGACGTGTTCGACGCCTTTGCGAGAGAGCTCGGAGAGAACGCTCTTAAATGCTTCGTCAGACATTTTTTTTTTTGTATTTTTGGAGAGACAGATTATAACTGAGAAGAAGAAAAAAAAGCTTGGATGCTGCGTGCAGTGTATGCAAGTGTTTTCGAGACACACGGAAAAAATAATTAGGGTCAAGCACGAAAATACGAAAATAAAAAGGCAACACAAGTATGATTTAAAGCGCCGCTTCTGCCGAAATTGAAAAATACGAGAAGAATAGATGGAAGGTAAAGAAAAAGATGGCGAAATTTGTTGAAGCAATGCATATAGATATGACATTTTAAAACACTTTTTCAGGGTAAGCATTGCGTATCAAGTGTTCGTCTTCATCCGGAGGAAGCGTTTTGCTTTTTTCCTCTCTTATTAAAAATAGAAGCATAAAGCTCGCTGTTCCCTTTTTTTTTTTTTGGCAGTTTGTAGTTGCAAGCCGCACGAGGTTTTCTATTCGTTCTTTAGCGCGATCCTTTCTTTTTTATTTATTCGGACGCAAGCTGCTCAAAACGACAACTCGGCCGGATCCTATAAACAAACAAAACTGAAACATGACGATAGTTTGTGTTTTTTTTTATAAATAAATGCAGCACTAATTTTTTTTTTTTTTCAATGCAAAAGCGTCAGTGCGTGTTAAAACTCTTCCGTCCACAACAGCAAAAAAAAAAAAGTGACACGAAGAAAAAGTGAGGGGGGGGGGGAAGAAGTCTTTTTTGTTTGTTTCCTCTCCTCAGAATAATTAGTTCTCGTCCCGCACTGTTACCCTGTGGCGTGATGGCATGCGCTCCTATAGTGTAGCGGTTATCACCTCGGACT